>JAUZST010013192.1:0-11133 GCA_034779995.1 Parotocinclus haroldoi
CACACACACACACAGACACACACACACACAGACACACACACACACACAGACACACACACACACACAGACACACACACACACACAGGAAGAGCTTGATAAAGCACCGTTTAGACACAGTAGTTACCTCGGGTAACAGATATTATCTCCTTACGTTCTGGTCCCACTCTGCCATGTGCGGGGCCATTTCATTGGCGGCAAAATCAAAGGCCACTTTCTGAAATTCTTTCTGCTCATCTGAGAGACCTACAGAAGCTAAAAGAGAAATCATATTTGGTCTAATTTAAACCTTTAGGAAATACAAGCAGCTCATAGAAGACACACTTTTTATACAAATATATGTCTAAATGTTTTTTTTACTTTACTGAACTTTAAAGAACTGGCCGCACCAACCGAAAAGCAATCCTAGACAAAGCAGCAATCCATCTTTGATTGAGAACTTGGCTGGCTTGTACAGAACTCTGACCATAACTCCATAAGACCTTGAGGGTTTATCATGTAAAATCAGAAGCCTATCTCAAAGTCATGGTCCAAAATCTAGTGGAAATCTAGTTAGAAGAACAAAGGCTGTTGTGGCAGCAAAAAAGGAAGGCAAACTATATAATAACACCCATGTTTTATCTATATAGTGTAGCCAAATGCCTGAAAAGCCATTTTAGAGAAACAATATGGGATTTAAAACATCAAAAGCTATAAGGAGCCTGTTCAAGTACCCTGTGGAGCAGTATAAGGGTAGTGCCTGTAATTTGGTACAGAGCCCCGGTCTGTAGTTACAATTCCACATCCCCAAACAGGACTGGTGCAGCTCGGGAAGTCAAGGGTCAAAACCAAAGCTCGAATATCTTTTTGTGCCACTTTTTAAGATCTATGTATGTAAATGTGATGGACGTTACCTGGCCTTATCAGATAATCACATAAAGTGTGGGGAAATAAAGATCCTCGAGAATGTCAACTTACATATCAACATATATTTCTGTAGCGGAATCGTACACCGTTTTAACAAAATAAATTGTACACACCGACCTGGATCTACAAGGCTTGTGCCACAGTTACCTCTGGAGCTAAATGCGTAATGATCAGCTAATCTTCTGAATATTTGCACGATTATACTCACGATCAATGCAAGCTGCTATTCCTCTTTTCTGTACTCGGTTAAATATTATTCCTCTACTTCTGTTTATGCTGTATGAGCCAAATCGGACAAATCTTGAAAGAGTCGCGGACGCTGCCATGTTGATTCGCGGACTTCTGCTCTTGCGGGCCTCTGGGAAATGTAGTTCACCTGCTACATGACTTGTAGTTTGTGTCGTTCGAGTCAACCGGTTAAGAAGTCGACTCCGATTGAGTTAAATATATTAAAATGAAGCAGCGAAGCACGAACTAACGCTTAGGTAACTAGAGAGCTCATATGTTTCTGAAGCTAAACGCAAAAATGTGTCCCATGATGGCATTCGAATCTAATAATGAAACGATGCGAGTCGATTCCTGTTGTGACGCTATGAATCAGAGAATCGATTCAGGTTAAGTTAGTCACCCTAAGAACGCCAGCCATTTGCGACAGAACGTATTTAAAACGTTTAAACACAACGAATTTGTGATACAGTTTGTGTGGGGCTCTTGAAAGAGTTCATAAGCGAACGAGGCGTGATAGTTTGGTTTCGTTTCCATTTCGCATACTACCGCACTAAACAGTAGGTCAACGTCAGTAACGGCTGTAAACGTAGTGCATTGATTTGGCATACTATTGAGTACGGTAGTATGCGCGGCCCTAAAACTTGCTAGCTTTCGAGAGCAGGATTATTTTGGTTGCTTGAACCACCTTTTCAGCTGCACCTGTGTGAAACATGGCACCCAAGAAAAGAGCTCGAGGTTCAGCAAAACCCAGCAAAGAACGTGAGTAACAGCGTTTGGCTGTTTGAACGGTTTATTTCATGTCTACATATGAAGGCACGATGGTGTGATCCAGGTGAAGATTCTTCAGATGGCGATGCTGCTCACGATGGAGTCCCCAAAAGAAAGCCAGTGTCTACCACAAAGTCTAAGGAAGATCAGACCGAGAGTACGGTTCCACTTTATACACACTGGCTGATGAAATCTGAGCCCGAGAGTCGCATTGAGAAAGGAGTGGATGTGAAGGTACTTGTTTGCTCTGCTGCTTTGAACTAAAATAGCCATTTTCAAACCCATAATTGTATGTCCTATGTTGCAGTTTGGAATCGAGGACCTCAAAGGTCTGCCTAAACAAACAGGCTCCTGGGATGGAGTGAGAAATTATCAGGTAAAGATATCAACCACTACTAACAGTGGCTAGGAGAAACTTCCCAATGTCATGGTGCCTTCAGAGGTCTTGTGGATGCCATATCTTGATGGGTCAGAGCTTAGGGGTGGCATGGGGAGACCACACAAAATGTAATGGTTTACCGGTTTGTGTGTGTTTTGACTTTCAGGCCCGTAACTTCATGCGGGATATGAAAGTGGGTCAGCATGCGTTCTTCTACCACAGCAATTGCAGAGAGCCCGGCATAGCAGGTATCGTGACGGTGAGTAAAGTGATAAGGACGATATAAAAGCGCCCTCGTACAGATCGTACATGAAATGTCGTTGACGCTCAGATTGTGAAGGAAGCCTACGTCGACCATACACAGTTCGACAAGAAGGACGTCCATTACGATCCATCCAGCAAACCTGAGAACCCCAAGTGGAGTATGGTAAGTCCAACGGTGGAACGGAATTGTTTTTGTAAATAATATCTATTCCACTTGGAGTAATTTTCTGGTAATACATTTGTACATAGGTGGACGTCCAGTTTGTGAGGATGACCAAGCGCTTCCTCTCGCTGACTGAGCTAAAGAAATATCATCTTAAGCACAAGAGCACTGGTGGCCCGCTTAAAAACATGGCCCTGTTCACCAGAGCTCGGCTTTCAGTTCAGCCCTTGACGACAGGTCAGTCTTATAAACAACATCCCCAAAACACGGTCTTCTGTCTTCCATTGTTTTGGTGTGTAGATGTTTCTTAAGGTTTGTTTACTGATTGTTACAACATTTCATGCTTATTTTCCAGAGGAATTTGACTTTGTCCTGAGCCTGGAAGACACAGATCCAGCGTGATGATGAAAACTGGTTGTTTTGTGAACACCAGTTCTGCTGAGTAACTCAAGCCCCTTTAACCGATCACTCAAAAACCGTTGGTCTTTAGACTGGAACTACATTGGACTGTTAATAAAGATGCTTTAAACAGTTGGTTATTCAGTATGTTAAAAATATGGATACGCACGTGTATATACATGGATAAATGGACGTTGACCAGGCATTACCATAGCCCCAGGGTAGTTTAGATACTTTGCACATAGTGTAATTGTAAATAGTAACAGATTTCAGCTGGTCAGGGATAAACAGAACTGTGAAAGCAAAGCAAATTACAAATGTTATATATATATATATATAGTTATGGGAACTTCTATGACAGTGTTAGGAAGGACTTAATTTCTTACAAAATCTCCAGTTGTTTATTTGATCAATGAACATACTTCCCCCATAGTACGTTGAAATAAGAAACTGAGAAAAATATCCGTAAAAAAATGGATGTACTAAAACTTTGGCCGTCTGGGTCCTTTGTGTCTGCATAGGTTTTAGGCTGGGTACTCCGGTTTCCACATTCCAAAGACATGCGTGTTAGGTTAATTGGTGTCTCTAAAGTGGCCCTTAATGTGTGACTGTGTACGTGACTCTGTGTGCGCTAGGGTTGTTCCTGCCCTTCCGCCCAGAGTTGCTGTGTGAGCACTGGCTGGCCCGTGACCCCATGTGGATTAAGCGGAAGATGATGGATGGATGGATGGATGGATGGATGATGAGCTCTATATAAATAACCAAGAGGTTTGTAAACTGGGGTGTCGACATCCAGTGACCAGTTGGTGGTTTCTCAGACCACGGTTTCTTACTTCCAGAGTGCGTTGAGAATGCGAATACTTTGAGTCAAAAATTCAACAAAACAATCTCCATCTGTTTATTTGTTCAAAGCTTTCCCCCCATAGCACACTGAACTATTAAACTGAGTCAATATCAATAAAAACTGGAAAAATATGGATGTACTATAACTTTGGAACGTTGGGTAGGTATACAAAGGCTATAAACTTTACAGAAATGACATAAGACCATTCCATCCTTTATGGAATGTGTAAGAAGTTGCTACAGACTCAAATCTATATGCGGATTTATAAACGTATCTATATATCTGAAATCTATATACAGTATGGCTCATCAGAATTCGTTCCAGAAAAAGAGCGGCAACGGTCGCTCCATGTGAACGAGACTAAAATCCAAAGATAAAAGAAAGCGTGCACGAAGCCTTCAGAATGATTTTTTTTTACAGTTGCATGTACACCAATCAGTGGCAGAAATAAAATAGCTGTCGCTGTTCCGCTATATGGACAAAAGTTTGTGGACATCCCAAATATTTAATCCAAACATGGGTATTAGTACAGAGTTTGCCCTCCACCTTTACTGTTTTTAAAAGAGCAGCCTTTGTTCCCCCAAGAGGGATTACGTATAGATTTTGGAACGTGTTACTATGATGTTAGAAAATAAGTCCTAGCCCACTTTGATGGGACCATGATGGAATTGAGGTCCAGGTCTAGTGCGAGCCAGCCAAGTTCTCAATCAAAGTCGGAAAACCAGTCCTCTATGGATTTTGTTTAAGCACAGAAGGGCAGAAAAGTGAACCGACTGGTTGGAAGCCTGATCGTATTTTGTCACTTGGGTATCAGTACAATCCAGTATGTCCTGAACGTGGCTTCCATCTGGAAAACCACCATATTGGATCAAGGGCAAATTTTTCCCCAATGGGAAGGTGGTCGTGTAGCGTATCAAAGACGTCCAGAATTGCCTCTGAAATTGATTGCTGCAATCAGATTAGCAATATCTCTTATGGTTCGAAAGCTATCAACGCAAAATGTTCAAAACTTTTGTTCTTGGTAACAGGTATCTGAAAATGGAATTGGCGGTTTTGACGTCGGGCGAATACGGCTGCCGTATCGACACATCCGACACCCAGAAGATCACCAATTTAATACAGCACTGTTACATCCCCTATAGCCAAATTGAGAGAAACCGGGAGTGTGGACGACAAGGAACGGAATGACCGTCTGAAGACCGGTAGCGACCAAGAAACCTCAACTACGGGTTTGGCAGCATGTGTGAAAAGTTGACATGAAGTGCCCTGTGACTTTTGACTCACCCTGTAGCATGCTTTATAAATGTATTATGAATGTGTTTACAAGTCAGCTTAGCTGAAATAGCTGTGTAATTAGAGGGGGTGTCCACAAACTTATGTCTATATAGTGCATGTGATAGAACTTATAACTCGGCAAATAATACTGCTTGTAAACCTACTGCGAGCGTCAGACACAGCAAAGTCGAGTCTCCCAGTGTTTACTTTAGGCTCAATTACCAGCACGCGAGCACGTAGAAAAGAATTAGTAGTAACATGGTCGCAAATATAGGAATGTTTCTGTACTGTTATCAAAAGCAGTCTGTATAGAATTCTAGCATGTTAGTTAGAAATGACGGTTATTTGTATTCGCAGTCAAGCCCCATTCCCTAAAAGCACCTCGCTAATGGAAATAATATAAACATTACATTATGAACTGGTAACAAACTGAATAAAAACATGGAGCTGGCTGGGACGGATTGGCGCCCTGTCTAGGGCTGGCTCCCGCCTTTGTACCCTCGTGCTGCCGTTCAGGCCTACCTTTGGATTAAGCGGGTAGGAAATTGAACGTTTGATACTTTGCTTCTTAATTGCTGTTCTCATCCTCTCGTGCTGATGCGTGCGCGGGGTTCGACCCCTCGTATCTCTGTGCGGCAATGGAAGCCTGCTGGGACATGCTCCGCCTTACGATGTCTCCTTTCCTCCAGAGAGTGATTTCCTTTAAAAGGGGAACAAATCGAGAAATAAGAGTCAGACACGGGACAATGTGTCAAATCTACGTGGGCCTTTCGTAAACGATGCCAGACCTGCTGTTTGAAGTACCGTCTCTCTTCCTCGTCTACGAGAACTAGGTTTAAGAAGTATCGCACCGAGAACTTCTTATTGATATCCTTCATGGTGGGGGTCAACTCGTAGCCAGCCAGAAATAAGCGGATAGGTATCGATTCACCTAATGGAAATGTGAAGACAGCGTTACGGAGCGTTATGGACGATCAGAGTTGGGTAAAGAACATGACGATGAGATCTAGCAGGAAGGTCCCGGGTTCGATCCCAGGGTGGAGCGGCCTGGGTCTTTTCTGTGCGGAGTCTGCATGTCCTTCTCGTGTCTGCGTGGGTTTACTCCGGGTACTCCGGTTTCCTCCCACAGTCCAAAGACATGCGTGCTAGGTTAATTGGTGTCGCTAAAGTGGCCCTTAGCGTGTCACTGTGTGTGCGTGTGCCTTACGTGTGTGTTGGCGCCCCGTCTAGGGTTGTTGAACCTACAGTACTGGTAGGAAACCAAAACGGATATCTGGATATAAGAGCATCTGATACATTTACCTAAATGTGTCGGTGTTACATTTGGGATATTCGAGCATTTCCATTTTTTGGTTTAAATCTGAAGTTATTTGTTTGGTTGTTTGAACGAAGCCTATGGTCAGCCAAAATCGGAGAGCACTAGTGTGCTTGTTTGGATCTCTGGACAGAGATTCATACTCCAGCAGGAACCCAAAACACACCTCAAAGCTTTGCAGCTACCGCTTAAAGACCAAAGAAGTGCCGATTGTGCACCATACATCACCACCATAGTTTCACAAGCATAGGTTTTTATATATATATATATATATATAATTATAAATATAGTTTATGAATGCCCGTCGCCATAATATTTGCGTTACCTCTCACCGGTGCTCCGTCCATTATCTCATATTTGGCTACGGTGTCGTTTTCGTGGAACACACTGGGTCCTGTGCCTGTTGTCTCTCGCCTTATAATGTCCACCTCCATGTGCTTGATTTTGATCCTCACAAGAAGGAAGTAAATCTTCCCCACGATGACGTCTTTCAAGTGATACCTAAGCAAAGTAGACGTTTCTTTTACCATTAAAGTAACTGTTCATTTCTGGCCAATTGGTGGATTTGTTCTGGTCGAGGTCATTGTAGGGGGAGGGAGTTGGGGAGAGCCTGGATGGAGACCAGTCCATCACTCAGGGCTTGGAAGAGGTGGCTTGAAACGTTGCACTTACTTGGATTTGTTGTATTCAAACTCGATATGCAGACAGTCTTCAATGCCGACCTCCATCTTTATGGAGGAGTTTATCTCTGGATAAGTGCAAAGCGAGTGCACAACTATGTCCATTTCCTTGGTGATTTCATTCATTCGCCGGGTGATCGTCGCACGAAGGAAGTACCTGTAGGAAAACCGATATGAGGATATGAGGTAATCTGGCAAATTTAATAAAATGTGTCTGTGTTACATTTGGGACATTCAAGCATTTCCAGTTTTTAGTTTAAATCTGACGTTATTTGTTTTGAACGGGGCCTACGTTTAGCCAAAATATGAGAGCACTAGCGTGCTTGTTTGGATCTTTTAAGAGAGAGTCATACTCCAGCAGGAATCCAAACCGCACCTCAAAGCCTTGCCACAACCGCTTGAGGACCAAAGGAGTGCCGATTGGCGACTGAACAAAATTTCTAAGTCGCCGGGCAGCTGAAAAGGGCAAACTACGCGCTAGCTTTTTAAAGCAAATCCAAGCTTCGGTGGAGGTAAAGGGTTCAAGTATCTGAGCATTAAAACGTCAGTGAATCAGCACATAGACATCCGTAATCATCGTAGAATCCAGATCAAAGCAGTAACCCACAGGTGAAAGTTCCCTTCAGAAAGTTCACAGCATTAAACGCAGTCAGCAAAAAGTAGGCTTCCCCCCACCCACCCACTAGCTTTCACCTACCAAGCGAACAGGTGATATCACAAATCACTACCGCCACCAACACCACGGGACCGAAGAAGTGCACGTCGTAAATTCAGCACATTTAATAATCAACACCCAAATCTACAACGTTGTCGACTGTCGTTTTCTTAAGTATCATAGGAAACAGGAAAAAAAAAAACTGTCTTATATAAATCTAATTCACGTCTGAATGACAGAAAACCACAGTAGTACGAGCGAACCCTTGAAAACGTAAAGTTTAACGTGTCTTTGATTTTTATCACCGTTAAGTGTTTCAAATGTATAAAAGATACAAAGATAAGAATCACTTTACCGTAGAATACTGCAAAAATGTTTTTATAGTGTGTATTAATTCATATTATTATTTAATGTAAAACAAAGTATCAAAAGCACTGTGATTTTTTTTTTTTTGCAAGGACTGTCTGGGGCGCAAATGGGAGAACGAAGTAAAACCAAAAATGCAGAACGTGGCAAAGATACCCATTATGCCGATTGCATTATTTGTAATACACTGCATTACATTAGAGAAAAATGCTAAGTAGGAAGTATTTTCACTAGTGCTCTCATGATTGTGCCCTTGAACTTCCCCCTTAGACAAAAAACACAAACCGCCATCTATGATTCCTTCCTGTTAAGGCAGGAATAATGTTTCACTGTTAAATCTATTTATATACTGCTCACAAAAATCGGGATATTTTCAAATGAATATGAAGGGATTTAAAAAAAAAGAGAGAGAATGTGATTCTATTTCATTCAATAAGATCATCCGAAAAGCAAATGAAAAGTCAAAGAAAGTGGTTTGATTACACAAATAAGAAGCAAACTCAATTACGGTGATGGAGTAGAAAGTGATATAATCATGGGTGTGAACAAAAGCATGTCAGACTGGACCGGAGTGCCCCCACATTGACAGTTCAGCAGGGTGTACGGTCGCCCAAGAGTGCCATAACACCCTGATCAGAATATCCAGAAGTATTGCTTCGTATTTAGTTTGAAACATTGCATTTACAAATGCACACTGTTCGTGATCTTACGCCACCTAACCTTCCAAATTCTCACACACTCACCAATGAAATCCCACCAGACTCTGATTCAGATTGCAGAAAGTACAGCCTGTTATGCTTACACACAATAAATCCTGTGTATAGGGGTATAAGTGTGTGTTCGCTATGTAGGTGCGTCTCACCTTAGCTTCACGTTCTGGCCCGTGTACGACTCGTAAGGCTTTTCCACATGGGTGAATTCAAAGTCAAATGACTGCGAGTTGGAGAGTTCCCCAGGTCGGGCGAGGTCCTTAACAAGCGAGACGAACTCATGGTGGTTTCCTCTGTCATAGTACAGCTCTGTGCGCGCGCGCACACACACACACACACACACACACACACACAGAGACACACAATATTCATTTATTTATGTGCACTCTAGTTATAACACTGTAATAAAGATTGATCCGATCACAAACGGATCCATTCTAAAACATGATTGGCTGAGCCATGGTTGGAGAGATTACAAAATCATACCTGGGACTGCCTACTAATTTCTGTATTCATGCACAAGGAATTTAATACCCCAGAAAACTGATTCACTTGGCAGTTGCACACCTTTGTGGGCACAGAAACTGTCTTTTATGTCATGTAAAAGTCCAAAATGCTAAGATTCTAACTGGAACCAAACGGTGTGAGTACATCATCCCTGTTTTAGAGCGGCTTCCCTGGCTCCTGATTACTATGCACATTCGCTATAAGGTTATTCTTCTGACCTGTAAGGCTCTTCACGGCCTGGGTCCTGTTTACCTTTCTGACCTCCTAAGTTGGTGTTATGCAGCCAGGAGTCTCAGATCAGCCGATGCCAGAGTCCTGGTCGCCCCTAGGTCTAGACTGAGCACCATGGGTGGTCGCTCGTTTAGTGTTTCTGCCCCTTTACTCTGGAACTCCCGTTAATACCCGTTAGCGTTGATTACGAAATCTTATTGTAAAGCGACCTTGGGTTTGTGTAAAGATGTACAAAAAAATGTAATTTTGTGTTTAATAAAGCTTAGGCCAGGCTTTTTTGATTGCTTGTTCCTCGGACGTTCCTACTTAAGAATCTACTGAGAGGGGGGAGGTGAAAAAAATTGAAATAAATCTTTATTTTTCAGCACTTTTTAATTTCTCGAGGACAATGTGGAATCAATACAAGGGAGGAGGAAGAAATCTAAATATTTGTTTTATTTAAAAATCTAATTTATTTAACCTACAATTCAATTAAAGTGAATCTGGAAAAAAAAAATTAAATGAACAGAAGAAAACGGTTGGCTCGCCACCGGAGGGCGGAAAAGCTAAAAAAAATGTTTTTATTTATTTATTTCTTCATTTTATTTCAACCATTGGCGCTGCAGCGGATCGGAGAAATACCCCCCAAAAATTTTTTGTATTCTTCAAATACGATAGTCGGCGGATCCGCGAAACAGGCAATAATAAAAAAAAAAGTCTGGCCTTAAGTGCAGAGGCTGCACTGTTACCATGACATCCAATCTATAATGTTTGGTAAAGTAACATATGGGTTTAAGTACGTTAATAACCTTTCATATACTGCTCACAAACATTAGGGGATACTTAGATTAAGACTATGACGCACGCCTCAGGTTGGCTGTGTTAACTTCTGGTTCTCTCCCTTTAGCTATGCTGCTATAGTTAGTGCTGCCGGAGCTTCATTCTGCGCATGACAGCGGTGATTGATAATAGACTCCGTGTTCCTAACCCTTAAGTAACTACATTTTCTCTTTTCTCTCCGAAGAGACGTTCCGGTATCAGTTCCAGCACCACACACTTAGACGTTCCTCCACCTCAGCATCACTCTACTGGCCTTCATGAACAGAAACCAGTCCCACCAGAGTGCAGAAACTCCGCCACCATTTGGTCGCTAAGAGACGATGTGCCTCCAAAGACCTCCCAAAGAGGACTGATTTTAAAATCTATTTTGTTAACTTAAAGATTATTATTGATTTAAATTGTATTATTTACGTAATTTTACTATTCCTTTAATATACTTTTAAGTATTTACTTAATTAACATCTAGGTCACCCATGGAGGACGGGTCCCTTTTTGACTTTTGGTCCTCCCAAGGTTTCTTCCTTCTACGTTCAGGGAGTTTTTCCTTTCCACTGTCGCCCTAGGCTTGCTCAATTTGGGATTGGCCTTTCAAAATAATATAAGATTGTAAAGCTGCTTTGAGACAAT
>JAUZST010013193.1:0-35766 GCA_034779995.1 Parotocinclus haroldoi
TTGAATTCCAGGTTGTGAGGTAACAAAATGTGAAAAATGTAAAGGGGGGTGAATACTTTCGCAAGGCACTGTATATATATATATTTAAAATAACATCTACAATAAGAAAAAGTTGGGACAGTGCGGGAAATGCATATAAAAGCACAATGTTAAGTACATTTACTTTTCCTTGTATTCCATTACAGACAGTATGAACCGAGAGATATTTCATATTTTGTCTTGTCTTTTTATTTATTAATAAACATCCATTCCTACATTTCAGTTCTGCACCACATTCCAAAAAAGTTGAGAAAGTTGAGTAAAAAATTGTCCACTTTGTAATGTTTCCATTACTTTTCTACACTCTGACACTTTGGCGCAGAGGAGGACCAGAGATTTAGTGTTTCAGGTGTTATTTTGCCCCATACTTCCTGCCAAGGTCTTAAGATGTGCAACGGTATGGGTTCATCATTGTCGCATTTTTTCGGTTCAAAATTCTCTACACATTCTCTGTTTGGCACTGATCAGGCCTACAGGCAGACCAGTCCAGTACCAGCCATCCACAGTCATGCCTTTGTAATGTGTACAGCTTCTGGTTAAAAAATATGCATGGACTTCCATGAAAAAAGGCAGCATATGTTGCTCTAAAACCTCAATGTACTTATCTGCATTAATGCTGCCATCACAGAAGTGTAAATGACCTTTGCCAGGGGCACTGACACAGCCTCATACCATGACAGACTCTGGCTTTTGGAATCAGTGGCATTTGTGAATGTAACTGTATTATATTGCTTGACAAATGTTTGGCAAATTAATCCCTTGCCCTTGTAGTTGTAGCAGCTATTGTTCATTCATTCAAGCTATATACTATATACACAGTTATGCAAGGGGTCATTCATGTCTATTTCGCCAAATAAATGAACAAATAAATGAACAGCTCCCTCTCGTCTTCCCTTATTAAGCTGTGCCTGATTTATTTGACTGGGCCCTTCCAAATGTCAATATGAATCAAGTCTGCTAGATTCTTCTAAGCAAGAAGGACTTCATGTGTTGTTCTTTGGTCTGCTACAAATATACCCTTTGAAGGAACAGCCAATGTAATGTGAACAAAAAATGCTCAACAAAAGTTAAAGCTGACTGAGTTTTACAGCTAAATGATTATAATTCAGTTTAAGGCAGGTGCTTGTCTACAGTGCTTATGTGTGTATGTATTTACATGTTTGATTGTTTTTTAAAGAATAATGAGTCATCTGAAGCAACGTCATTCCAGCCCGCAACAACAATCCATTTGTCCAACAACTACATATATTCTATTTTGTCTACAATTTGTGAAACGTGGTGACCTATTTACAAATATGAAATATGGTTGTGACCTTTCTGTAGTCAAAATCCAGTAGATCTGGATTTAAAGCCATCTCTTATGTTCTGGAGAATGCTGAGGAATAGGCTCACATTTTCCCACGCAAAAGGTCACATACTAAAAGTCCCCATCAACACAATAAATTTAAAACATGAAGCTTAAATAGACCACCATCATAGCATGGGTCATTGCTCTGAGTATATGTGGCCCTTAGAATATAAATACTGAATAAGTCTGTATTAGAAACAGAGGGACTTTCTCTCCTGTTGAGTGATGAAATAGAATCCCATTTTTTAAATGGTACTATATAGTTATAATAGTTAGATATTATAGTTTTAAATAAATTTAGATGATTAAAATACCTTATTGCATAGCAAGAATTTGGGTGGTGGTGTAAACTATACAATTACTACTTCTGTTCTAGCGTACTAACCTCAAAATATTCTGATGATCTTCTCATAGCATATGCGCTCACAGAGCATTTTGTTTTGATTTGTACACCTACTCATACTAAAATGATCTAATCATTCTATAGTGTGGCAGCAGTACAGAGCATACAGTCATGTACATATGGCCTATGAACTTTAAGTAAGTCATTTTGGCTGTGGTATGATTGTGTGTGTCTTATAGGTTGGTTTGATTATTTGTCAATAATACTCATATAACTGTGTTACAATTGTGGTGCGCAGACTGTTGAACTAGGACAGGACAAACACATAGCCTGGCACTAACTCAGGTGACCTTTGCAGGTTTTAGTTAACAGTTTGTTGAGGCAATGAGATTTCAAAACCATGATAGCTGAAGCATCTCCCACAAATTGGATTGTCTTGATGGTCACTGCTTAGGTAACTGTATAGCCAAGCTGCCTTAACAATAGCTCAACAGGGTGAAGATGCGGCAAATGTGCTAGCCACTCCATTTTAGACAGAATACCTGCTGACTGCAGAGTGTTTGAATAGGGTGCTTTACATCATCGAACTACTGAGTGAAAATATGCTCTAATTAAGCACCATATGCATGGTATGGCATGACATTCCAAATATGGAATCTCCATTTTGTCTGTATGCTTCTCCCTTTGGTCAGTATAAATATCCCACTTTATCAAGCATTCCATCATACTCCAACATGGTTGACAGGTTGACATGGTTGGCCTGCAAATCCTGAATGTTATTTGTGAATACCCCAGGCTTAGATTTGTATCTCCATAATATTCATTTCTATTCAACATCTGTACAATGTCTGTGTTGTTTTTTTTTATCTTAGGCTTTTTTAATTACTGACCAGTCTGAATATGGCTTTTTGCATGGAATAGCCTTCATTTCTCAGAAGAAGAATGAATTGACAAGTTTCAAAAGAATGCTATATTTCTGGCCATTTTGGGTCTATAATCAAACAAATAATTTTAGACTCAACTAATAGAAAGAAGGCCAGCTCCTTTAATCAGCACAGCATTTTGACTAGGCAAACATAATTGTAGCGTGGTTTACTAATTGTCCATTAGCCTTTAAAAATGGCAAATCAGGATTAGGAAACACGACATGCCACTGGAACACAGGACTGATGTCTACTGATAACGGGCCCCTGTATGATCTTTATCATTTAGACAAACTGTGTCAACGCAGCAGATCCAAAAACGCACATAAAATGAAAATCAGGCAATGTAAACTTCAGTCCACAGATATGAATCAGTAAGATTTACTTTTTAATATGACAAAAACACCAATATCTGGTACGCCAATATTATTTTTGTCTATTTTTTATAGAAATCAAAATCAGACTGAGCTCTAAAGACAGTAAGTTAGCAACAGCACTTAGAAAGATACAGTGACATAACAGATGTAACTCAAACGCACATTTGTGGCTGGTGCCTTTTAAGGCTTAAACTACACATACATAGGCAAATTTATGTATCTTCTTAATTTAATACGTGGTTATGTCTCAGGTTGCCACACCAACTTTGCCGAATCTTCCAGGTAAGCTTTTTACCAGTTTGTCGAGAAAGTTCCTGTATATTATTCTGACAATTGTTAGTCTTATTTCCCATTAACTGAGAACAACTTAAGAGTTTGTTTTTGTTTTGTCAGTGGTTTTACTGGTCATTTGATGGAGGTTCTTGTGAATGCAAATGTGATAACACCCTTTGCCACTTTTTGATGTCCGTTATCTGACCTCGGTTAATACTGTTTACATGTTTTGCACACGCCCTTATGAGTCTGGCTCACAACCGATGATCTGGGTTTATGTTCCAATAATCCAACTGACTTGCACAGAACTATAATGGTTGTGTCCTTGGATCTAAATTAGAGGTAAAAAAAACTATGCTTTGATCAAGGCGAAAAAGCTAGCATGTACTCATATTGTGCTTATTTTTAAACTGCAGTTTTCAAAAGGATTGGCAGTAGGTGCCTTGGCCAGTCAACTTGCAACAGATGTTCTTTGCACAATATTCCCTGTGAGGCTGTTTACTGTTCTTTAAAGATACCTAATGAAATTACAACTGCCAAAATTAAAATAGGAACCCCGCTGCAAGCCAGAACATTGTTCTTCCTTTTGTTTAAAGCTATCATGGAACATTTAGAAGCACAGTTGAATTGTAACTATATTCAGCCTCTCTGTGCAAAGAATCTAAAACAGATACTCTCCAATGAGGTGTGATGTTAAATGCTGAATTGGAAGGTCAAGTATCGATCACTGTCAGGCAGTGCCCAAGGTAGACTTTCAAATTTCAACAGGAGGAAATCAATAATGGTAGTATAGAGATGCAAGAAATATACATCAACTGTTTTCATTACACTCTCTATTTGTTTCGCATGTGTCCATTTCTTCTAGATAATTGCTATACATGTTGGTCTGAATTGTGACTTTTACCAAGTCATTAGACACATATGGACTGGTGCAGGTAATAATGCAAACTTCCTTAATTTGGACCTTTAGAATGGATGAGGGTTGAAATGTGTATATAAGAATCTTAGTAACTTCATATTCCATACTGCTCAGAACATTCAGGCATAGCCTGCAATGCTACAGCTATGCTCCTGAATTAGAGGCAATGTAATGTAATTATACAATGGTAGACTTTGCTGTTTAATTTGAGTCATAGCCTATGGGCAGTCTTTAAACTGTGCCCAGATTATAGATTCTATGTGACAATCCAAATACTGTTTCCTAGATCTTCCTCATCAAAATAAAATCTAATTTCTAATATAGACAGTGGGTAGGGAAAGTATTCAGACCCCTTTAACTTTTTCACTCTTATTTTGTTTGCAGCAATTTGCTAAAATAAAAAAAGTTAATTTAATTTTTCATTAATGTACACAGTGTTTTAAATAACCCTTAAATGGAAGAAGTCGTCCTGCCAAACTGAGCACTTGTGGGAGAAGAGCCTTAGTGAGAGATGTAAAGAAGAACCCAAAGATCACTGTGGCTGAGCTCAAGAGATGCAGTAGGGAGATGGAAGAAAGTTCCACAGAGTCAACTATCACTGCAGCTCTCCACCATTCAGGGCTTTATGGCAGAGTGGCCTAACAGAAGCCTCTACTTAGTGCCAGACATATGAATGCCTGCATAGAGACTGAAATGGTCTGATGAGATTAATTTGGCGTTAATTCGAAGCGGTACGTGTGGAGAAAACCAGGCACTGCTCATCACCTGCCTATACAATCCCAACAGTGAAACATGGTGGTGGCAGCATCATGACATGGGGGTGTTTTTCAGATACAGTGACAGGACGACTGGTTGCAATTGAAGGAAAGATGAATGCAGCCAAGTACAGGCATATCCTGGATCAAAACCTCTTCCAGAGTGCTCAGGATCTTCCACCAAGACAATGGCCCTAAGCACACAGCTAAAATAACAAAGGATTCAGAACAACTCTGTAACCATTCTTGACTGGACCAGCCAGAGCCCTGACCTAACCCCAACTGAGCATCTCTGGAGAGACCTGAAAATGACTGTCTAACAACATTCATCATTCATCCTGGCAGAACTGGAGTGGATCTGCAAGGAAGAAAGGCAGAGAATCCCCATATCAAGGTGTGGAAAAAACTTGTTGCATCATTCCCAGGAAGACTCATGGCTGTACTAGCTTAAAAGGGTGCACATATTAAATACTGAGCAAAAGATCGGAATACTTATGAACATGTGATATTTCAGTTTTTCTTTTTTAATAAATTTGCTAAATTTTCTATGTCTGTTTTCTGTCATATGTCATTTTCTGTCAAGATGGGATGCTGAGTGTATAATGATTTTTTTTTTGCAATGAAACAAAGAGTGATCATTTTAAAAGGGTCTGAATATTTTCCGTACTGTAAGTAAAACCCCTGATATTTTTCATATATCCATTACATTTACGACTTATTTCTTTCCACTTGTGGAGGAGATAATGAGTCTAAAGCATTGACCTGAGAAAGTACAGCGATCCATTAGCAAGCTTCAAGATCAGGTCTACAGCAGAAACCTTGGAAGAAATCTTACTATTAGCTCTTTACCCCAACACTCAGCAAAATGCTGGCATTGGCCTTAACACCCGGTAGCTCATTAGCACTAGTTCAAACAACCATTAGCTAACAAGGACACTACTGATTCAGATGAACAACTTCAATGTGTTGCTTAGGCTATTTTTCTCCACGTTATCATCTTCTCTTAGGTGATCATTATGGCGAGGAAAGGTTAGCAACATTTGGTGGGGTGAAAAACAAATGCCTGAAAAATGAATGTTTAATTTTAAATGCCAGGACAGAGCTACAGTAAGCAATCATAATGCCAGTGGTAAATCTGGTGAAGATGGAATAATGATCCCAGCTGTTTTTAGTAGTTTAGACTGAGCTCATTGGCTTTGTGTCATTTACACAATCTGGGGTGTCTGTAATGATAATCCACATGCTCTGGGTTTTAGTGAGGAAAAGACTTGTACACAGTATATTCTTACATAAAAAAGATTTAGTAAAATTTCCTTTACAAGCACTTGAGCTTGTTTATCAGCTCCATTCACCCTCTACTTAAGTGCTGCTTTATTGCAATACTTCACTGATTTAGCTGAATTACCCTTAAAAAAATCTAAAGCTACATAGTAATTATTTACTTCCAGAGTGTCTGTAAAATACAGCAACGTCAGTACTTTTAGCAGACCAAGCTCTTCTGCACCTGATCGTATTATATCATATAACCTATATAACAATTTATAAATCAGGTAGCGCTTATCCATTCAGTCATTTTTCATGCTGTAGTATGTAGTGACCATGTCAAACCCCTTAGTGATATGTACGCCATGCTATTTGATCTTGATCATACTCTCTACATGAAACCTGATGATCTTGGGGGCTGCGTATGTTCCCTGATACTCTGCACCCGACCAGTTATTTAGTCTTGTTGACATTTCAATCACTGTCATTATTAATGATCTACCACATTATTATTATTATTATTATTATTATTATTATTATGATTATTATTATTATTATTATTATTATTATACCTATGGCTGTCAAGTACAATGCATCAGAGTGAAGAGCACATGCCCAGCTCTTTTAACTAGTCAATCAGAGAGGAACTATGGTACTGAATTCTGAACTACAGTGTGTGAACTGAGACAGTTTCACATGCATCCTGTCTGTATAATAGATTGACGATTGGCATTTGTTGTCTTTTCAGTGTATTAACATATTAAATCAATTGACCTGGTAAACTGCTGTGTCACTTTACTCTGCACTTTGTATGAAGAGGTTTATATTGTGTGTATAGTGTACATATAATATTAGACCTGTCTTGAATTAGTGTCAAATATCTTGCCTGGCCTAAATAGAAATCAACATTATTAAATACCTACAGGAAGAATTGGACAACTGTGACCAGGCCATCTACACTACCCAACGTTACTAAGACTCTTTTGGCTAAATACTGTTATGGTTCCTGCCTCTCGCCCCGGAGCGTCTGCCGTCCTCGCCGACTGCTGTTACAGAGCAATCGGTGAGGCAGTTTATATCTGGTGCTTAATTTAGGACCTAATTACGAATATCTGCTATCCCCGTTACTTAAGGGCAGCTTCTAGCATTGTTCGTGGCCAGGTCGTCACACACACTTGCTCCATCTGCACACACGACCACCAGCGCGCACGCTTCCACGTCGAAACCCGTTGCGATTGCCGTTATGGTCAGCTGGTTACGTCCTGGTGCTTATAGTGCTGACGGACACATATGGGGGAAACCCTAAGGTGCTTAGTTTTTTAGGGACACAATGAGGGTTTCCCTGTCCGTACTCGTGTGCTCGTCGGCACCTAATGGTCTGCGGCTCTGATTGAGACGCGCCCCGGCTCGACTTACTCGCGCTATATGCTCGCCCTCTGGCATTCCAGAGTCCTTCTTTGCCTCGCGATTTGGGAGACGTCCCTCTATCGTGTTTATTGCACGTTCGCCCTATGGCGTCTATCGAGATCTGTTCGCACATTGCTCCCACTCTGACAACACAACGGCTCGCCCTATTTACCTTGCTTTTCATGTGTTGAGGAGGTTTCGCTCTGCCTCTTCCCCCTTTTAGTTTGTTTCTTTATTATTTCCCCATTATTATATGCCACGGGATTTCTCGGTCCCCGCATCTTTGGGTTGTACCACAAATCATAACAAATACAGTTTAAAAACAACCTTCCTTAAAGTGTTGGTGTTGCAATATAAGCAAATCATTACGTTGCTATTTATACACTGTACTTTAAATAACATCCATCTTCAAAAAAAATAAATACCCTTAAAAATGACATGCCCTTATGCATGCAATGGAAATCACTAGGACACTATTCTCAACTTTTAATAGCTGGTACTACTTGCAAAGCATGACTTGACCTCTGCTACATGATGCTTTCTAAAACAGCAAGTTATTAAGAGGGTTATCAGTTATATGCTATTGGTTAAAGTGAGATCTGTAAATAACTTACATCAGTAAGTCCTCAAACTTAAGGACTTTTGTATTTATATAGTCCGTAATAGAATGGAATGACAGATATGAATGGCATTTCATAGACAGATATGAATAGGTTATTAAGCAAATAGTTATTAATTGCAAATATTATGCTGTTAATTGTCTCAACAGTAAAGGAGTAGTCAGGAAATTACAAGGTAAATAGCTTTACCTTAAATAATGAATATTTATTAGAGAGTAAACTTCTTATAGAAAGAAAAGTCAGTCAATGTTGTTTAATGCAATGTTAATATTTTCAAACAGTTGACAAGTATCTGAAAGCTAATTTGCGTTTGTATACCCAGACACCCTAGAGATTGTCACGAGGAGATCGCATGCACGATCTCGTCGGACAGCCGTTACCCAGGGCACCTCCCCCTCTAGCTGCTTCTCCTTTCTTCTTTCACTTTCTCCTCCAGGCCTGAGGGTGGCGCTCCTGCCACCCATCCTCTTCCTCTATTTATACTGCTCCTCCACCTTTCTTCGCCGGTTTTTGTGTTACTTGTTATTGCTATTTCCATTCTCGTTTTCTGTTTTCATTAAACCGTTTGTGCCACGTTACCCAACGTTGTCCAGCGTTACAGAAAATCCAGCCCATTAGGATGTAGCGAGTGGTGTTTTTTCTTTTTGCTTTTCTCCCCTCCTGGCTGCTGATTCATAGCCTCACCTCCCTGTCTCCCGTTATGGTGCAGCCTGCCTTCAATGCTCCTTATTTTTTGGCAGCGCTCAGCGACATGAAGGAGAACTCACTCCACCTCCTTCATATCCATGAGCGCATGGACAGGACCCTGGCTACCATGTCAACCCAGGCCGTGGTGACTCCAGCTCCGGTTATGGGTATCCCAGCCCCTGATGCTGGTACCTCCCGTGGGCTGATTGCCGAGTCTGCCCTTGAGCCTGTCTCGACAGTCATCCCTAGCCTCCTCCCAGAACTGTGTGCAGCCCCATGATGCTGGTACCCTGTGGCGACACCGGGTCCCGATGCGGCTACTGTACCGGATCCTGAGCCTGTGCGCCCTGGAACCCCCAGGACCCCCAATGGAGCAGGCTGGACCGCAGTTGCCTGTCACTCTGGTGCCCAGTCCGGAGTGCAGTGCTGCGTCCGCTCTCTGCTCTCTCTCTCTCTCTTTCTCTCTCTCTCCTCCTGCCTCCCAGTTGGTGAATGCTCCAGGGACAATGACTGTGGACCTACCAGCTCCTGCCGTCAGCTTTTCCCCGTTCCTGGACACACCGACTGCCCCAATCCCAGTGACAGCCCTTGTTTTGCACGTGGTGTCTGGTTTTCGTATTGTTCCATGTCCCTATGCCTTCTGATCCTCTCTACGCGTCCCGTCGCGTTTACCGGCTATCGCCTTCATCCTCGCTACCTTACCCTATAGTTTCCTCACCTCCTCGCCCTATCTCTACCTCATCTGTCTGGTTTGTCTCCTTTTTGCAATCGCGTATTCGGTGGTGTTTTCTGTTCCACATTATCGTTATTTCTGTTCACCCTGTTCTCCTTCATTAAACCCTGCTTGCGTTTACGTCCACCCCCATTTGTGTTATTCCTTTTCACGCTCCTGCCGCGTTACCCCTGGTGTTCAGCGTCACAGAGATCCATTCACTGTTGTATTAAAAAGGGTCTTGTTTTCTGATATCATGAATTCTGCTGATAGTTGGTCATTTTTACTCATCTCTGCTTGAATAGGTTATAGGCCTTCCACATCCTTTATATCTGGTAGCATCACCTGTTGTTTCATGATGTGATGACTTATTCTCTTAAATGCTGACAGAGAAAAAGGGATTTGCTGTGGCTTTAGGGTCTTAAGTTTCAGAATAGCTGCAGTTGGCCTTACAAAGACCAGTTTATGACAGCAATCCCTTAATATTTTGCTTTTTTTGATCACTCGGCTGCGTGTTGTAGAAATATGTGACAATTCACTCTATTAAAGAGCTTGTCATGTGACAAGAACAGGGCATGTGATGGACGGATCAAACATCCATCCTAAGATTTGCTGGTGGTCTCATGGCAGATTAATATCAACAAAATCAAAAAAGGTTGAGACAGTATGGAAAAGTTACATTGCTTTTATTTACTTTTGGTTAATTTCCAGACAAGATGAACCCGATATATTTAATGATTTGCCTGGTCAAAATCATGTGCATCCCTGGAAAAGATGTACTGATGCCCAGAGAAGTCAAGGCCACTTCAGGATATGGATAGCATAACGATTCTTTTTTGCACTGTAAAGCTTTAAATGGCATTTATGAATGTAAGTGCATTGTAGTGCTTGTCAAAGGTTTGCCAAAGTAAGTTCTTGTTCATGTGGTATATCAGCTATTGTAGAATGGTGGTTCTTGATGCAGTTGTATCTGCGGTTTCAAAGATCATGGGTCTTGCACCCTTGGACTTTACACACCTTTACTCTTGGTTCCTTGAAACATTCCATAATATTAAACAAATACCTTCCAATCTTTCTTTGAGGAACATTGTTTTTAAACATTCCAATTATTTTCTCTTGGATATCCACTGGCCATCTTTGCTCATCAAAGACTCATTAGCCTTTTGTAGATAGCCTTTTGTATGCTTTTGTACCGAATCATGATTACAGTAACATGTTGACATCACCAGTTTAAAATTATTATTTATTTATTTTACCTCATTTCTAACTCTAAGTTGTTTTGACCTTTTATGGAATGTACTGCATATGTGGGGATAGATGTTTACAAATGAAATGGAGGATATCAGATGAAACATGACATATATTGGGTTCATACAGTCTGCAATTAAATAAATGTAATTTATAGCAAAAGTAAATTTATTGGACACAGTGTTTTGTTGTTTTCATTCGATGCTGTAGAAACAGTATATAGGACAAAGGTCCAGATGCTCACACAAAATATCAGCAAGACCTAATTGTGGGGAAACAGTAAACAACCAGTAATTGGATGGTTAATCACAATTATTCGTTTTTAATCACTGTAGATTGTGTTAGTGGCTTCAGTTGCTTAGGGGTCACAACAACCTATAAAGGAATGTTTGTGATTGTTAATATTCTGACACAGAAACTGCACTGTAAAGATCCAACATACATGTATAATAATAATAATAATAATAATAATAATATATTACTAGTCTCAAGTTAAATATGATAGTTAAAATAATAGTTAAAAGCATATGATTGTAATACTTAAAATCCTAATAATTAAATCTACCCACAAAGACTCACGCACTGTCAACACATGGAAAATGCATTATATTTAACCATGTCTCTGCCTTGCCATATAAAACCAATTTTCAAGCCTCAATGCCTCCAATGTTTCCAAAACAACATTATCAGATCAAAAATATATGACCTTAGACAACTGAAATCAGGCAGTCTCCTAGGACAGACAAAAAAATGGTTTGAGTGTTCGTGTTTCTTACTCTGCTAATTGATTTTAAAATCTCTATTTTAAGGGAAACAAAATTGTTGCTGCCTGATTTGGTTCAATAGCATCTTGGCTATTTAGTCAATACTCAGGACAATACAGAATTTAATATAGCATTGATAAGTACAGTATAATGGTGTAGAATGTCCAGATGGTATAACAAGAAATATCACAGAATGTAAACATTCAGTGGTGCCTACATGCATGCATTTTTGGCTGGTGGACTATTTGCAGTTCAATAGTGACACTAAGGTGGTTTAAAGCTCTCATCGTACTGTAAGTTGGTTCTAGATATTAAATCATTACTCTGTTTGAAATTCAATAATTCATAACCCTACAGAAATTATTGTAAAACACAGCCAATATGGATAGCTCAGTTTCATCAATTGGTTTAGCTTGTCAAAGTCTGTGGATTCCAGAATGTTATTGAACAATATCAAGTAATATTCAGTGTTCTTTACTTTAGAGTCCCAAACACAAAAACTAATAGCAGTTTGTAATATTAAGAACACAACTGGTGGTGTACAAATCCATACTGCAGTAAAACACATCTTGGAAAAAACTGGGTGATGTGCCATAAACTAACAATATAATAACAAATATAATACATTTTCTTGTTTAATTACTTTTTTAAATCTGATCCAATGAGATACAATCATGCCTTTATCACAATTAAGCTTTCTGTATAAGCACTTGTATTAGCAAGTGAAACTAAAAATAAGTTGAAGTAGATATTTCAGATAGTCAGACCAAACATATGTACAAATTCATTTATTGTGCACTTTGTTTTCCAGAGATGAAAATAAGCCAACAATAAATACATTCTGAGTTTATTTCTTTTTTATTGTTGTGGTTTATCCAACATTTAATTATATTGAAGTAAAACTTATTTGAAACTTTCCTACGACTCTAAACAACAAATCAGTCTTTGGAACATTAAAAAAATAATCTAATGACACTCTCCCATTTCTCCTTTTCTATTTATGTACATAAGATACCATGTATAGGAAAATCAGTTTTGATCAGGATGTCTCGATTGCAATATAGATGTAAGTAATACAATCCATCTTGCTAAACAAAACAATACTTAATAAATAATATCTATCAGGATTCTTTAGAGTGGACCTAATGATTATGAGGAAGTGGGAAGGAACTAAAATCTGAGCCAAAAATTTAAGTCAAATAACTTAAAAACTGTAGCACATTTTGTATTTTCTAGAAATGTTCAGACGTACACTTTAACAACCTCTTTCCAGTTATCTTAACTAATAATCACTTCTTCAGAAGGAGTTTCCTAGCAAGCTATGTTTATTTAAACTAAATAGTGTATAGTGTGTTTATGAATGTGTTGCAGGCTTGAAATGCAGGATAGGATGTTTACTAACATGTTTATTAAATGAAGTGGACTAGCCAAAACATGATATACAGTATTTGGTGTTCATTAAAAAACCAATGCAAATGTAAGAAACTGTACATTTTATATGCATTTTCCATACTTATTTTCCAACTTGGATAATATGTTACTATACAGAAAATTGCTAAAGAAATGAAAATAAGTATTACTCTGAAAGTAAATTATTATTGGAGTAGTTGTTCCCCCATTCAAGATTTGAGCAGCACCATATCTATTCTGGAATGGAATTGGATGTAAAGATAATATCACTTAACCTCCAAGCTAACTGACTGATAACATCAATGCTATCTCTGCATTCCCACTAGCAAATGGCTTGTTGCTAAAGGGTCTGTAGCAAGGCATAGCAATTGGTAGTCAGTGGGCACTGTGCAGGTTAAATAATATGTTGTTACCAAACTGTGTACAATATGCCAACTACTATTTCATGGAACACTGGGCAAGTTGCCATTAACTCTGGTCGTACTACCTTTGAATAAAATTAAGAAATCAGACATCAATCGATATTCTGTCTCTCTGTTGCTTTCTGCCACTGGCATCAGAACTCCATGCTAGCCACTTACTTCGTGTCAGTTGGCTGCTTGACCAACCAAGCTGAAGCAAAGCAGTCCCTTGGACTCAGTTAACAATTATACTTGAAAGCAGGGACACTGATGTAGAAAAGACAGATGGTATCTGAACTCCTATACTAGTATGACACTGAGTTGTCAATAAACCCCACACCACAATTACAATTTTGGAAAGGTGCAGAATGAAGACACAGAAATGAACCAGGAACAGCTGTGAAAAGTGGAAACAAGAAATGAAAACTCCTGCCTGGTGAAACACAGCACCCTTGTCCTTAAGTGAGGGAACATCCCATACTCTTTAGATACCAATGCATCTGACCATTCGACAAACCTCACCTCATCTGATGCAGGGTACGGTCAGTCAGCTGTACTACTGTTCCTCTGGTCCAGGAAATAGTCACACTGAATGCATTAGACCAACAATCTTGCTGTTTTACACAACTGTGCATTAGCAGAAGCATGATAAAAGTCAGAATTTTAATCTCAACTAAATGGAATCTTTCAACATAACAGAGAGGTTCAGTCTCACAGACATGGAAGCTAGACAATGTTTCACTAAATTCAATAATCCTTCAAATAATACAGAACACGGCAATTTCCTTAGCTATAACACTCAAGTGCGAATGCATATGGATTCACAAAGGCAAACAAAATTAAGTACCGAGTGCCACTGAGAGCTTGAAGTGAGCTCAGAGAGTATCAGCAAATACAAGGAATATTATGATCCTGGAGTATGTAGAGAGAAAAAAGAGAAAGGCAGATTTGTGGCTTGAATAAATCACATAATTGTGTAATCTTTTCCGTGCAAAAAGCTATAGTACACATATAATGTGACTGGGAGACCCCAGACTCCCTGGTAAGGAAGCTGTCAATTCTGTTTTCACAATGTTCTCTACAACACAAGCTCCCCTTCCATTACATCTATGTGTGGCCTTGCAATTTAAAAGTGAACCAAGGATAAGAGTGACTTCAGCCCAGCCTGAGCTCCACAGTCTCATCCCCATGGTAACATCACATCTGCAGGCACGGAAGCCTTCTATTCAGACAGCTCATCAGTGATGTTAGTCACACAGTATTAGGCCTGCATACCACTGTTAGTGGTAGCTTTATCTCTATAGACCAGAAAGAGCTCAAACAATGTGTAGGGTATAAAGATAAAGGCATGTTGGAAGCAAAAGAATAAAGGACATCTATGGGAAACAAATGAGCATGGGCAAACAATATATAAACAGTTCTAAAAGGGCACACAGCTAGTGTTCTCTGTAATAAATCTTTCTTCAGTAAATCAAAGCATCTTATTTTCAATGTGTTTAGCTACTCAGGGGAGATGCGATTTTTCCTGCATTGTTGCTACTTCAGACCTCTAGTTAAATTTTTCACAAATTACTGTCAGACACCTATATAGAGTAATGAGCACATACAGCATACATTATATGGGAGAACGGTTTGCTAGGCTGGTACTGCAGCCTTGAGGTAATTGGCTCCATTGAAGAAGCATTCATGAAATGGCTAGTCTTTGACAATTTGATGTGTTCAGATAAATGAGAGTAACAGAGTATAGGACTATTGCTTCATTTTTTATGAGGATAGAGATGCATGTGTCTGGTGGTAGACCTCCTCTCCAAACACATATCTTAATATCTGAGGGATAGGGAATGGCTTTTCTTTTGACTGGAAATACTTGGAGCAATTTAATGCATTATGCAGCTGGAAAGTCCACAATAGCTATTACCAGAGTATGTACAGGTTATTCTGTGCAGGGACAATGCATATTCTGCAAAGATCATTAAGAACACACAAGCAATTTTCTACTGGGTGTAAAATCACAGTGTAAAATCATTAGGCCAATGCAGTATGAAGCTAAGTCAAAAGAGTACTATAGAATTAACAAACCTTTTTAAAATGGCTTTAAAATATTGTATTAGCAAATATGCTGGATTAAAATGATGCTGTAAATGCTGAATTTATTATTTATTTTTCTCTAAATTAGTGGCCTGTTTTCATGACAAATCAAAATAATGATCACCCTCGAGTTATGCTTGAAAGTTTGTGAACCCTTTCGAATATTCTATATATCGGCAAAATAGAACCTAAAACAATCAGATTGTCACACAAAGGTTGAGAAAGAGAACCACAATGAAAATGACAAATGGTATTTTTTAAGGAAAGTGGTCCAGTATTGCTCATTTGTGGAGGGAAAAGCACTTTGTTTTTAGAATCTGGTGTGAGCCCATAATGCTGCAATAACTGCACCTAAAAGTTTCCAGTTCATCTATTTGATTGGTACTGCACATGCTTGGAGAAACTTGAAACCCTTACTTCATAGAGAACAACTAAAAACTCTGGGATGTTAATAGTGATGTGATCTGCGAATGCAGGGACAGATGGCTCTGTGAAGGTGCAGTAATTTGTTTAAAGTGAAAAGAGCTGTGGGCAGAGCATGCATCTTTGTGGGGCAGCAGCATTGTTTGTCTGGGTGCTTGATAGGTGTCTGCTCAATCTGACCTGCTATTCTCTATACGAAATTGTTTATGCAAGGGGGTGAGTTTCCAGTGAATCAGCTGTGGGATGATGGTGTTGAATGCTGACCAGAAATTGTGAAACAGAATGCAATCTTAAGCTGATCAAGGTGCTGATTTGTAACTGTGTCATCTGCTGACCCCTTAGCCTGATATGCAAACTGTAGTGTGCCGAGAAAGAGGTTTGTGATAGTCTTCAAATGTGCTAACATGCATCTTCTGAAGGACTTCACAATCACAGAAGTTCTGGCAATAGGCCTACAGTTGTTCAGTCCTGAGTCGATTTTTGTAACACATCCACTCAATCATGTAAAGTATACAGAGACTTTATAAAGCTCCAATGACCTGTTGAAGATCAGCACAAACTTTTAGACATGACGGTAATGACATTATGTGGACCTGGTGACGTTTAAATGTTTTGATCCTCTTCTGGAAGATTCAGTGTGCGTCACCTGCACATCATTTTAGAACAGGTTGGATGAATGCGGTCTAGGGATGGGTGTGATCCTGGCCTTTTCAAACTTGCTTTCAAATGTGTTGAGTTTACCAATCAGCAGAAAGTTCCATATTGTTTATTTTTACAGTTTTTAATGTCTCGCTGGCTTTTCTGCATAAATGTTGTATCACTGTCTCATTTTCAACTCTGTTTAGCTGCTTTATGAACTGTGTTAAAATGCTTCTGGCATGCCTATACAATGGCCAATAACTCTTTGTTCAAGATTACAAGATCCTTGTAACTGTTTGTAAGTTAGAGTAGAGCTAGGGTTTGTCTTCAGTGCATTTTATTTCTTCTGGTGAGAATAATAAGGTTCTCACAGTGTCTGTGTACTCATACAGTCTGTTAGAATTACGTTCAAAGACACTCAGTACATTCCATGGCCAGCAGTTTCTCTTTTGCCGTATATTCTCAGTGCTCAGTGTATCACTTTCCCAACTTGAGAAATATGAAAAATGTAAGCTTTTTCACTAGAGGGCATAGGCGTTTGACTCCCACTGTATACAGTATGAAACCAGTGGAATATATATTCTGGGTATTTATGCAGTATGATTCACAGTATGGAGGAAGCTTGCAGAGGCAGCAGCTTACAGTTTTTATTAGACACTCCTACCTCATTAGTGTACCTTTATCTAAAGTGTTAGTCACCCTCCAGACAAAGCATTATGTACTTGAGAGCAAACTCTACATTCATGGCTAACACATCATTATAAACTGTGCTGAAATTTCAGATTTTTTATGATGTTTAATTAAATACAAAACTACATTGCATTGTAGTTTAACAACTGACTACATTGCATTGACTAGGACCACAGGTGGGTATAGCTTTATAGGTCCCAAACTCCAAATGATAGGGTGCTTAATTTTTGTTGTGCCACAAAGTGAAGTATATGCTTTTTACAGAGCATCAATACACCATGTTCAGTTCAGGAGAAAACAGCTCAGCCAGTCAGAATGCATTTACCACAATTGAACTTTTAGCACTTAGGTTTGCGTTTATAGATTTCCAGAAGTTTTGGTGTTACATTTAATATGAAGCAGTTCATGTAATGCCCCTTGCAATTTAGTAGTAGTCATGCTGATTTATGTGAAGAAAAACTGAAATAATGGTAACATGAAAAGTTTCAGTTTTAGGCAATTTTCTCAGCACCACAAACTGCAACTACAAGTCTTTGAGTGCATTTTGGGTGACCTTGTAATTAGAAATGTAATAAACCATAAATTCAGTGAAATACTGAATGTCAAAGTTTTAAAACATGCAGTACGGCAATGCTAAGCTGCAGCTACAGTGTTTGCGCTGGTGACAACAGTGTGTAACGCAAGTTGCAGTGTAAAACCTTTGATCATAATAGTCTCTTAGTGTAAAAGTGTAAGAGCGATACTCAGCAATGTATCATATTCCAACTTGCGCTCAGCATTTCAGTGATAGGCTTAGGATCTACCACAACTCTGACCAGGATAAGCAGTTACTGTAGATGATTGGCTGAATAGAGCAACAGTAATATATTTTTGTATATGGAATTTTTACTTAGTGGGTTTTGATACCCAACACTGTTTACAATTATTGTGCTGCTATGTGATTTAATTCAGTCAGTATTCTGATCTGCTTAAGCCTTGTTCAGGGCCGTGATTAAATAAAATAAAAAGAGAATAAAATGTTAACCAAACTTTAGAGCACAATATTTTAATCCAAGAAAAGGTTTCCTTCTACTCTCACACAAACTGTCTTCAGAAGGAAAACATCTCTTGGCAATGTTGACTTTGCAGTATGTTTTTTGCTCTGGATTTCTAAAAGAAAAGGCATTAAAGTAGTTATTGCTTTCTTCTTTGTTCTTCCATTTGTCTGTGTGGTGAATTTGTCAGTTTAAATGATTTGTGCTTGTGCTAGGATACAGGGGTATGATATTTTTTTATAACAGTTGCTTGGATTGTAAAATTGTCTCAGTTGTAAGTCACTTTGGATAAGAGTGTCTGCTAAATGATATAAAAGTAAAAATGTGTAAACTTCTAGTATTAGCAGTTAATTTGAATATCACATTAGAGTGTGTTTAAAAAATAGTGGTGTTTGCAATCAATGGAATGGCAGTCAAGTGCAAGTAGATATTCTGTTGTATTTAAAGAAAATGGCTCTATTAAAGTCTCATCTTCACAACTTTGGCTTGGGGGCATATACACAAATTAGATTTGAAGGACCTAAAGCCAATTAATATTTATCAGGCAGAAAAAAAGCTATGAAACTATCTCTAAAGGGTTTGGACTGCGAAGTGTGTACAAAAGATGGAAATTCAAGACAATTGTTATATTTCTTGAGTACTTATAAGTACTTGATCAACAGAGATCGCTAAGAGAAAGATGAGTAACAATGTAAGGTCACAACGTATCTGATGGTAACTTCTAATCAACAAATGGAATCTCATTGGTTAATGTTAATATTTATGAGTCTAACATCAGGAGACCAATTAACAAAAATGGTCTGCATTGTAGGGTTGCAAGGAGAATGGCACTGCTCTCCAAGAAGAATAGTGAAGCCCATCTGCAGTATTGTGTTACTGACAAAAATATTGTGTGGGCATATTACACCAAAATAAAACTAGTTTGTTTAAATGAGATGTGTTATGCCTTTATGCATTCCCGAATATCCACCATATGCCATCAGTGAAACATGATGGTATATAGTGAGATAGTGTTTAGCTGTAACTGAAGGTACTTTAGGTGAATCATCTCCATATCCCATGTCTTGCCCACACTGCTTTTATTTTGACACTTGTGTTATTTTAAACTTCTTGTTTTAAACATGACTATGTAATATTACTGACCATAAGTGGGCATTACCCTAAGCACATGGGACTTACACAATTTTTGTTCTCTTGGCGGCAGGAGCCATTTCTGGATTTTGGATTCCAGGAAACCATATTTGTCATAATTTAGTTTGACATAATTCTTCCTTTTCCATTAGCTGTCTTTTAAATACCTTCTTCTGTGTGTGAGTTACAAACACATAGACAAAAACAACCAGACATTTGCCAAGCAATGTCCTATCACTAAATCATCCCTCTACAAAGGTCCAGCAATTCTGGCTGGCCTACCATACAAAGGTGGACATAATGGCTTAATTATGCCATTTGCAAGTATTGGGCAGATCCCAGGTTCAATTCCCAGACGGACCAGTCTGGGTCCTTTTGTGTGGAGTCTGCTAGTCCTCACTGTGTCTGTGTGGGCTTTCTCAGAGTACTCTGGTTTCCTTCCACAATCCAAAGACATGTGAGTTAGGTTTATTGGTTTATCTAAAGTGTCATAGTCTGTGTGTGCGTGTATGAACCCTGTGATGGATTGACACACTGTCTAGGGTTGTTTTTGCCTTGTACACGAATAAGCAGATGAATGAATTATTAAATTACTTAAAGTAACAGGCAGGGTTTTCTTGCTCAGATGCAACTTATAGAGATGAATGCATTTACAGTTAAATATGTGACTAAAATGTTCCTCACCCCTTCTGAAGTGGTTTCAGTAATCACATCTAAACCAGATGTAATGGCATATTGGTAACATTCGCATACATATTTGTGTGTAGCCCTATCAGTGTAGCCTTATCATACAATTCCAGTAATTAAGATAACCTAAATCACGTAACAATCTGAGGTAATCACAGACAGTGAAGAGTACAAAAACAATTACCTAAAGCACATAAGGGAGTAACTTTGAGAAGACCCAGGCTCCAGTTGAGTAACTAAATTATTCTAGGACACACAGATATCAACTACAGTTTTTAGGACATATTTTCTTGTAAAAGTAAATAGAAACTGGGCAAACTTTTAAAATTAAAAACTCTAAAATTCTCAATTAAAATTTTTATGATAAAACAAACCTCTATATAAGACTGCAGAATCATGTAGTTACTATGCAAAAAATGTAAAGCCATAGTCTTGAACTAAAAATAATTTTTTTATATGTCTCAAATATAATACTACCATTCATTAAGTAAAAATCATAAACAATTCCGTTACATTACAATTCCGAGTCAAGCTCCAACATCTTTCTCCTCACTTTTAATCAGATTCCAGAACACCTGTCAGGTCAATATATACCAACAGGAGAAGATAGATCCCTCATTTAACATCATAATCTGAATTTTTCACACAAACTTCTCTTATAACACGTAAACACACTTGACACAATCTGGTAGATAAGACATGAGTGCCTATCCCTTTTTTGAGTGTTTTAATTAGAGACTGACATTTCAGTGTATGAGCTACACAGTGCAATACAACAGTGGAAAACTATTCCTATAGCCTTTTATGCAGCCTGTTGCACTGTTAGAGAGCCACACTATTCAACAGTCACTCCATTAAGAATTTCTGAGGTGTAATTCCTTCAGAGGCTTCATTTCACTTTTTGACAGCGTCACTTCACCCACTCTTTCCTCTCCAGGAATAAAAAACAAGTCTACTCAAATGCTCATTTTGCTAATAAATCATGCTTATTCATTATCACGTTTCCCATAACATCATACACTGAAAATCCAGATCTAGGCAGGCGTATGCATAGGTATCATATCATAAATTTAATGTTCAGAAAATGAATCAGAATACTATAAAAATATCATGATACATTCAAGCATGTATGGAAGCCTGTACTGCTTGACTGATTTGATCATTGCTGCTGTATGTACATTTATATGTTAATTTATCCAAATTTGTACTTGCTGAACCAATTTCAGTGTTATGGTGAGCCAGGGCCTAAATGACAGCACCGGGTGCAAGGTCAAACTAACCAGAGAAAAGATCCCAATCCATTGCAGGAAAGATGAATTAGTGTGACAATAGCCTAAACACAAATGGCTGCCATTGTAACAGGATCGTGCGGCATGTGACATTACAGCTTGCACATGATGTTTAGTACCCAAGTAAATTGTAATACAAAGGTATAATCTTATGTGGTCTTACTAAAATGATTGTGACATACCCTGGTCAAGCTCTAGAGCATCCATTTCACCATGCATGACTAACCCTTTTCAGAATGACTTGTCTCCTGTCTCCAGTACCCGTTTCTTTAAATGTTAATAAGCTATGCTTCCCTCATCCAAATCTCAGTGATCCATGGAAAGTCATAAGCTTCTTCCTTACAACCCTTATATCCCTTCAACAGCAAGAAACCATCTCGAGACGTTCTCTCATTCAATCTTGCAATCATTCAACTAACCAACTATCAGTGTTAATGTTATTGTGGAACCCGCAGCAAGCAACACCAACAACATTCCAGAAAGCTACTTGTAATTAATATACAACCTTGTAAATTAAACTGCATTGCACAATACATGCTGCATCACAGTATGTCACCAACTGAATTTACAGGTATATATCTTTATGTCCAGTTTGAAATTAATAAACATGAGTACGTGATGTTCCGATTAGCTTTACTCAACTCTATTTTCAGACTTCCTGAACATCTCTCAAAAAAGCCTGACTGTATTTTGCCTATCAAGTGTGGTCCAAGGACACTGGGAAAGTGATTATCAGATAATAAATTATTTAGACCAATTGAAAAAATATAAATATAAACATAAATATTACATGCAAAACTAAATGACGGGATTGGATGGATAAACATGAGCAGATAATGGAGACTTGAATGTCAGACAAATTGGTAACTGCAGACTCACAGAAAATGGCAGACACATGGGTTTCTGTTACAAGTAAGCTTACAAAAATGTAACATACTGTCATGGGGTAAATGTTTGGGTTATATGTCGTCTACTGAGCACCACCAAAAAAAAAATCATATTTATTGTGTATATATTTATATTTATCTAGTGCAAAAAAAAAATTCTTCTGGTGGAACAGCACAATTAGTTTTTAGACTAGAATGTCTTTTTGTGTTATCAACAGAAGCTTTTAGAAGAGGTAACATCGGTTTGCCTTACTTTCTTATATGGAACGAATTAACATATATAATTAAATAAGGCTATACAATGGCTTTTGTCCTTTGATTATGTGGAGTGCTAGTTAATGCTAGCACATAGCAGTGCATTTAAAGAAAAATGTTTGATTGAAGACAAAAATAGAGATATAATTTAAATTAAAAAAAACTATAGAGACTGCAGGTTTGGATAGGCTTTTAGAAACATACATAAACTAAACTTCTCATCAAGTCACTCTAAGACAAAAAAAGAAATTAAAATTTAAACTTGAAGCCAGTTGATAACAGGTAGACTAATAATGATGTGAACATCTTTACAGTATACACTAAGGCCCAGATTTACAAAGATTACATTTACTTAAGCAGATGTATATGGTGTCATCTTGAAGGTGACTGACCACTTATTATTACAGAACTGACAACATATTCAGACTCCACATATAAGACACCACATAAACCCAGATGCAATTCCAAGTAATCAGATGTGTACTCTGGGCTTGAAACATCAGCTAATAAAACAATGGCTTTACATGCCCGCCCTCAAATTCACCTTTTCTAGTACATTAAATATTCTTATCGTTAAAAAGTTATAAAATTATGTATATTTGTTTAAAATAATAATTAGTTAAAGCACTTAGGAGGCTGTGCTGTTTTACCTGAGATTTATTTACTGCTCCAAGGTCTTTCCCGTTTTGCAGTATAGTGAATTTATCTATTTTCTGTTTCCAGGTTATGCATTTTAGAGCAGATGGGAGGCATAATACAGACAGGACATGCAACATGTTGAACGTTAGTAGAAATGATTCCTGTAGAATATGGCTTAAATAAACTTGAACAACTCTTACTTTTAAGCCACCTGCTCACCATGAGACCCTGCACTTTAGATATATTTTTTGTCCAACTCAATTCAATCCATGGCACTACAGTGTATTTTGCACAATTAAACAGAAAAATCCCAAACTGTACACTCATGGGTAAAAAATGGTCCAACCCTATTCAAATATAGCTTTTATTAATCCTATCAATAAATAAATGGTCAGGAAATTAGCTACAACTAAGACTAAATTCACTTATCACATCTGTGCCACCATTTGCTCATCACTGCTTATTAATGATGCCTCGGAAAATATAATAATCAAAAAAATTTTTTTTGTAAACTTAAACTAATACATGGATGTTCAGGATGTTTCAAAATATCATTCCTTGTTTGTTTTGTTTTTAGTTTTTTGTCTTCTTTTGCTGAAGAGTATAATTAAGGCTAAGAGACAAACTGGACAAGATGCAAAGTGCTCTTTGTACATTTTTGTGTGTTTAGCACAAAAAGACCTGAGTGTTGAAAATTGTAATATTATTATTGTCATATAATATTCAATAATCAATAATATTACTAATAAATATAATTACATGTATGGTATGCTATGCAATTACACTGCAGAACAATACACCAGTAATTCAGTAGCAATGTTTTACTTTTTAATTAAATATGTAAAATGACTTTTAGCCAGTAGTCACAAATTTTAGAGTTCCCCCATGGCATTAAATGAACGATTTTTGATATTGCCTTCTCATAAGAAATGACGATATCAGTGAGCATATTGAAAAAGCCTCACAGCATGTGCATGCATGCAGTGAAAGACCTTAAGACCTCTTAACTATAAAAAAAGTAAATGGACAATAATTAGCAGTCAGCAGCTATGTAAGAGTATTATGGAGTTTATTATATGGTAGTTGATTGTGGGTTGAGATTGTGAGTTAGGCTGCGCAGTAACTGTCAAAGAGGAAAGCAAGCACCTCAGCATGAATTCATTTATTTATGTTGATCCTTGCAGTCCCTTCAAATGATTGAAGTATTAATAGGTTTATTTATGGTGGCCCTTGCAGGGCCCCTTATTTATTCTTTTCCCTTGTACTAATTTCCTTCCTTCCTCTAGTTTTTCCCTCTTTTCTGTGTGTGATCTGTGCATGGCCTATCCCCTGCATCAAAGTGTTGAAAATGCATCCCTTTTCTCAAACCTCTGTGCCACACAGGCAATCTCTGTGAGAGACAATAATGCTGACTTGGTGACTTAATTAGCTATTAATTTTCCATGTATGAATTTTATAATTTAGATCTTAGCTGAACCTTTGGCACAAACCAACATGCAATACATCAATAAATAAATAAAAAGGCACAGCATGAAAGCTGTCAGATGCATTGTCTGTGATAATGAAACCTAGAAATAGGTTTCCCTTCTAAAAAAAGCATCTTTGTTGCATATTTAAAGGTTGTAACACATAGCATTTTTATGTCAGCACCATGGAGAGCTCCAATTTGATACCACCAGGTCTGAGTTGGCAAGACAACGAGATTGAATATGATTGGACCTCATTTCTCCTGTTCCTCTGTATTATTACTTCTTAGCTAACTGCACAGGCAAACTGGCTCCAGTTACTCTGCAGGGAGCCATTTGCAAGGAGGAGTGGATAGAGAGAAAGAAGGCAAAGCAATGAAGACATTAGAAAATCACCCAAAGAGGAAAAATGGTTATTAACCTTGATATAGGTATGCATCATAAAATCCACATGATCTGACAATTTTATGTTGCAATTAAACAGACCAGGCTAACTTTTACATTATATTAAGCACTTTTGTAGGCGACTAAAACATTGGTAATTTTATTATTATTGTTTTGTTTAAGAGTGACTAAGTAGAAGGCTGATGAACAAACAATATTAAAGAAAGAATATCACAGAGTATCACAACAGTCACTGAGGTGTCTAGTGCAACCTGTTCAACTGCTACTTCTTATCTCTGGGGATTCCATGCCTATTCCCCTCATATTATGAACCTGTTAACAGTGACTGTGGTGGAAATAGCATAGTTAGTATACAATGGTGTTTACCCCTTTAATGTTTTAAAAACAAAAATGAATATTTTATCCTAAAAGTGACTGGAAGCCTACAACAATATTGCCAGAATGACAGTAGCTAGAGCCTAAAAATACAGAAACAAAATAAATGTATAAAAAATCAGTGTCTTAAGGAAAGTAAGAGTGAATTTCATTAAGTGACTCAAATTTATTAAAAGTAAAATAAAAATATGTGGATTAAATTGTAAGGTCAGTCTCTGTACACTCCAAAATTGACTTGAGCAAAACCGCAAAAAATAACTGACAAACTCTCTATTTTAGATCTGTAAATCTGCCAACAGATTGCAACTAAAGCAATAGGTGGCTCTTTGACTTTTAAATATATGCTGATCACTTTTCCAACCTTTTTAATGTAGTCTTTCATCTTTACTTAATTGATGTACATAATGCTTAAATAACATATTGTAGTGTTTTTTTTTATTTCAGACCTTAATCAAGAAACCTTAATTAAAAAATGTGATTATTTCGATGTGACATGATGATTTTTATAACCACAGAAAAAAGAAAGAGGAAACAGGAATATATTGTTACGGAATGCCATACTTTTTTATCAATATAATAACCTAGAGTAACAACATTTTTGCTGTCAGCTAAATAAGAGCAGATCCAAAGCAAAATATTTGTATGACAGTCTATAATAATTCTGTGAAAGTAGCAACACTAAAAAGGTCTGTCAACCAATAGTTAACGATAGTTTTTAACACTGTTATAACACTGCTATTTTAATTTTTACTTAGATTGTACTGAGGGTAACAGACCTTGAAATTTGGCTGGATGTATGATAAATGTCTCAACAAGGTATTTGGCAATAATGACTAGAGGGAGACTTGAAATCTGATGAAATGTTAAAATTATAATTTTTAGTTTGTATTGTCAGTCATTTTTTTAAAGAATTTCAACAGTTGCTTTCCACAGCTCTTACTGATTTTTACTTAAGTTGGAGTGCTATCGCATCTAACATGTGGATTTAATTGCTATTATATTTGGATGTTTATTTGAAAGTATGATAAATTCATTTGTTTAAGCACATTTAATAGTAAAAGTAAATTAATAAAATAATAAACAGGTGATGGCCATCGGGGATTGCTATATTAATAATTCTCTCTGTACTGACCCTGACACCTCATGCATATCTCACCTCATTAAATCGAATTATGTTTTTTGGGTTGTTGGACCTACATGTTAAAGAATTGAAAGCATATACTTTACAATGACAATAATAAAACAATAATTAGTTAGATCTGAATTAATGTGGGCACAACAACTTAAATTAACCAAACTACCTCTATGCTCCTTATGAAATGAAACAAAATACTATACATAGGACAAACAGGTTTCATCAGTCATCATTTCAGGTTCGTCATTTAAACATAGCCAGGTGTTATGTGAAAAGAACATGGTCTGGCTGATTAAGATCATTTAGAAATGTCCTTTTATATTTAAAAGAGTCATGACATTTAAAAGAAACATATTTAGCAATTTGGGGCCCACTTTCCCAATACGAGGCATGAGTTGTAAACAAAGCTGATCCATATGTTCTTAATAATGTTTAATTTCCTTTCATATCATATTCTAGATATTACTGCTTATTGCCACCCATTATTGACATTAAACATGCTCTTAATCATTTCTGCTTGCAGTCATTTACTTTAAATATGAAGTGAGAGTTTTCTCACAGTACTTTCACAGTATCTGTAAAAATGTTGACATGAGAAGTATTTCTATAGAACGTCAGACTTTTTAGCATAATTAATTCTACCACAGATGATGAAGAGTTTCATACAGGTGATTCCTGAGGCTTTTGTTGCTATATTGTACAACATTAATCACTTGAGCTCCAGGGAAGCAGAAGACATTAAAACTGGAATTCAGCAGTGTGTCATGGTTGCACACAATTGAATCTCAAATTATGCTAGTACACATATTGGCCTAGGTCGAGGTAATGAAGAACCCAGCAAGCGTAAACCCTCGAACCTGTTCAGTGACATGAGTTCTGGCTGTGTTAAAGGCCATGTATTTCACTGCAATAATTGTTCCAGACAGATTAATCCATCCAGGCATTCATGCAAGGTTGGCAGAACAGTGCCCCTTTCTGTCTACATATTAAAAAATAATACAGTCCTAATTTATAATGTAAGTTATAAACGTGTACAATAGCTTGAAGACAATTGCACATGACAGTTTCTGTCATTCTTTTATTTAAAAATGAGTTTTTGGAATAAATATATGCCTCGCTATGTTAACAAAGTGGCATTATACTGTATTGTGTTACATATAACATGTATATAACATATAACATTACTGCATAATGTTTCGTTGGCTTAATGGGTTGTATTATATATGGAAATATTTGATTATAGAGTAATGCTAATAACTGTGTTTGTTTGCATTTATGTTGGTTAAATATAATATCCTGGATTGAAATCTCTCATTCAAATGTTGCTGTTTTCTTTTTAATCATGAACATTAACTGTTTGGTTTAAGAGAGTTTTAAAGAGAGAAGATCTGTCCTCTAACACATATTCCCCATAATGTTTATGGAGTTGTCACTGCCACCATCTCCCTAGACTTGTTCATTAATAGGCCTTCATAATGCTGGTTGGTCTTATGTAAAATGCACTGCTCACAAAAATTAGGGGATATTTTTCAATTAATATAAAGCAATTATAAAAATATTTTATTTCAATAAACAAGTTTATCAGAAAGCAAATGAAAAGTCAAAGAAAGTTTTTTGATTACACAAATGAGATGCAATGGGTGTCAGGATAAGATTGTCCAGCAGTTCTTGTGTGATCCTCTACATATCTGATCCGTATACATTTTGAAATATGCCCTTATTTTTGTGAACATATGTTAGTGTACACATGAATTGAACTGAATTGCATGGCACTTTCAGAATCAACTCATGTATAATTGTTTTTCAAATGACTAAAGGATATGTGTGTTGTTCTAGGTTTAGGGAAAAAACACAATTTAACCATGCAACTAAAATAGTTTTTTGACTAAATCAAAAAGTTACTAAATATGGTGACCATCCCCTTATGGTCAGTCTTGTGTCAAAGCAAGGTTAAATTAAAGCAGCATTTTTTAGTGGTGTAGGAATATTAATATGAAGTATGCACCAACTGTAACAACACAAGAGTGGAAAAGCCAACTAATTACAGCTTAAAGTGTGACAGAATCTGAGGTTTCCTTTGACACAGTTGTAACACAGTGTAATGGAGTTCTTTCAGAGACACTGAATTTTTTCTCTTTGATAGGGAACAAGAGTCACCTGTGGGTATATAGAAGCTCCATTCGTAGCTTGCTAGACCAAAAAGGTGAGGGTTGAAACTTAATTAGGTAGTGTATGCATAATTCCCTCCCATCCACTACCATGAAATAGCAGAGGATCTACACTGCGCAATAAACAGAATATAGCTTAGTTTGTCCTCTCTCCTGATATTATGCTTACAGCAAAAGCTAATTGAGAAAACATATGAACACTGACATGCACAGAAGCTAGAAAATGCTATTCACTTTCTTAGAAAGTGCATAATGAGATATTAGACTAGATTAGAATAAATCTCTACTATGACATACATTATATTCATTCAGATGTTTTACAAGCTGTCAGCAATCACAGTGATATTACTACACCAGGCACTTGGATGAAATCCCATCTAGTATTAATTTAATCTAATTTAATTAAATAGAAGTGCCGATTAATTACTTTGTTTCAACACTGCGCACTGAGTAAGCACTGGTGCTAGACTGTTAATGCTGTGTTGGGCTTGTTGTGTCTCTATCATGTCTGCAACCCCAAATCAGAAAATGTCAGGATGGTGTGGGAGTTCCTTTCAAAGCCTTTGACTTTTTTAGTGCAGACAATCATTACATTTGTTAATAAACATCCACAAAAGGCTGAGTCTTTGAGGAGCAAAGTTTGACAAAAATATAAAAAATGTTGAAATGTTTAAAAATTTCTGGAAGTAACTATTCAATGATAATCTGTTAAAGAATGAGACGTACAGACACCATTAAAGAACAATGATAGATTCAAGAATGCTTGGGCAAGACACACTGATAACGAACATTAGATGTGTGAACCACTGATTAAATGTTAAAGCAGCTTTGCAGAGATAAAGAACAAGATTAATTCAAAAGTGATTGATTTAATGGGAAGCAATGCAATTTAGGCAATTTAACGCAACTTAAAACAGCATAAATAGAGACTTGGAGATTATAAGTAAATGCTACATTGGTAAAATGAGTAATGGGCAAAAAAGCCTCACTCAGTTGTTAGGTAGGTTTGTGGCAAATATCTATTGTGCATTAATGAAACTCAATGGATGTACAAAAGAAAAGATGCAAAAATATGGGAAAGATGACTCTGAGCTGCAAATGAAGAGCAAGCCTAGTATTCTTCCATATTAATGGTTACATATGAAAGTGGTGCTTTTAGCGTTAAGCGACTTGAGCGACTTTTGTGTCCATGCAAGAACCAGAATTTAAATGCCATTTTCAAATGAATAAATGCATTTTCTTTAAAAAAAAAAAAAAAAAAAAGAAATAAAAGAAAAAAGGCACTTTCGGTAGGCGAAACCTTTTTTCAGTTATGGTGATCTGGTAAATACAAGCAATAAGAAGTCAATTATACACCCAGCAAAGGCCCCCAGATTAACAATATAGTTATGTGTGAGGCACTTAAACAGAGAGAGGAGTTTAAACACAGGCAAGCCCAGTGGGGTAGCAGCAGATTCCTAAAGCTAATATATCCAAAAATGTCTCCCCTACCACCTGATTCTGCTCGTCGTCTCATCTGCCACCTTCCCATCTCACCTGCTGCTAAACAAAAGCAAAAATGCTGCAAATGAGCTCCCTGCGTGACTGCAGGCAGAGACACCAGCCCATTCCTGTGCCTCATCTGCATGAGCAGTATAATATTCCTGCCTCTCCCTGGCAATCAGCTTTCATTTAGAGGGTAAGAAGATCGACTGAAGTGATGTGGAGTTGCCTCTGTGTCTCAGCTGCCTATTGTTAACCAGATCACCTGAGTGCCTACTCACAAAACAGGCAATCACATCCTCCAAATAAATACTTTAGAGATTCCATATATTTTAGCTTTTAAGATAAGTTCTAACACTTTACAATGCCCAATGTAAGCTGAAAATGTGAATTTGTACATTTTTTGGAAAACCTCTCTTCACTTCATTGCTAGAACATAGTCAATCTTCTGCAAGTAACCTTGTCATTACCACCAACCATCAACACACAGGCAGCGTCAGATGGACAAAGCAATTAGCATGTACGACATTTTTTCCCTTTTATGCTTAAGCACAAACATTTTGCCATGACATTCTAAACGCTATTTAAATGTCAGGAGATAACGCTGGAATCTAATCCTCAGCAAGCAGTCAATGAAGGTTAATTAACACTGCATAGTACAGGGGACTGTAAGAGCGTTATAATTAAACGGCCAAAGGAATTTTAGCCCTCCAGTGAACAGTCAAATCTGCTTCCATCTCTAAACTGAGTTTCACTCACAACAAGTGGTTCTCAACAGCACTTCTGGGAACACCATTCAATGCACATTTTATGTCCTGCTCAAACCTACCTGAAACAGCTCAGGAAGGACCTGACAGATACTTGTGCTGAGCTAGATGGAACAGGAAATTTGAAGTGTATTTGTTAAGATGAACAGTGGTTGCTCAGTAGTTAAGTCTTTTCACCATTATTCAGCATACTGAGTTCAAATTTCAACTTTGCCATATTGGCAGTGTTGGGCTTAACTTAAATGAAAGTTGCCGTAATGGAAATGTAATGTCTGCAACAAATTATTATATCAGACAGACTCTTTTCATAAATATTGTATTGTAACTGTATTGTAATTCTTCATGTAAACTTGCTTGGTATTTTATTGATTTAATGTATTTGTTTAAATCATTTTTTATAGTGGTGTCTACAACAGTAAATTGTGACAAAGCAGCTTTAAAGATGTATGTTGGTCCAAAACCACTTCCAATCACACCTAGATAATAACCGGCTTGTGGAAGAAGACTCGAGACATCAGGGGCAGCACAGAAAATATTTAAAAAATTTGACAGTTATTAAACTTGACCCGATTAATCTAAAGAATCAATCATTTTGAATTGATTCATTAGTTCAGTCCATGACAAATCTCATCAGTGTTATACATGGATTTGTAATGAATTTGTTACTATGAAATCAGTTTGAGCACAACGTGTAATAGTAAGAACATGTCTTGAACATGGTGAGAACATGATTCTCAGCTGCAGTCAGGTTAAAATAGGTTCAGCCCTAGCAGAAAAGGTATTAAAGTGTAGGCCTTCTCATCTCTAAGAATCGAGTGTGGGTTCTGGTGTGGGAGACTCAAATTTCACACCAGGCTCATGGTTTCTTACTGATATAGTGGATACAGATATATAAAGAGAAAGGCGTTATAGACTAATGAGCTGTTGAACTGTGTAGCCAGTGTCACCTTTTCCGCTCAGCCGGAGGTCATCAAAACATTGCAATTGCTTTGAAGTTCCCACTTGTTGACATCTGTAGCCTTGACAGCAAGAATGCAACAAAGTCATAGCCAGGAGTTAGGCTCCAAACTGGGACTCAGAGCATATGTTTGCCTTCCTGCTCCACAATGCACTGAATTATTGACATCGTTTGACTTTGTGTTACCCTGAACATTTCGACCCCTACCAGTCCATAGCGGAGGCATGTAAGATGTGTTAGACAGAATACAGAACACTAAGTTGAATACGCTCAGCTTATGACACAAATATTCTATTACTCTAAACATAGTCTAAAATGGTGGGCATGCTTCACTACAAGTTCTCCAGATAAAATGAGTTGCAGCTGTCCAAGAAACAGTGTTAGGAGAACCTAGTAAAATGCAAAACACAGTTTTGTTGACTGTCTGGGATATAATTACCCCAGCTCATAAGTATTGGGCACTGTGTAAAGTCTGCATTGACTTGAAAAGGAAACGTACATTTGACCACATAACTTAATGGATTGAATATATACATGTCTGCTTGACAAAAATGAAATTATGTTGCATTTAACCCTGATGTACTGGTACTCAGATGCCAACATGGTTAAGGCAGATATATTTTAAATGATTAATTCACTTGAAAAGGAAATAAAATAAAATATAGTTATATATGGCTTCTGTTTAATTGCTTAATTGTTTTATAGTGCTAAACTGTATTTTAAAATAACATTAATATTAATTTCTGTGTGCGATGCTATTGGAGGATGCTCATTTTAACCTCTTATCCAATGGTGATTGCATTGGCCTTAACTGATTACAACAACTGCTTTATGACAGGGTGACCAGACAGAAGCATTTCCTAAATAAAGCACACTCAAAAAGCCTACCTGAAGTTTTCCAAAAAGCACCTAATAGACTTTCAGACTGTAATACATACGATTCTCTGGTCTGATAACACTATGATTAAACATTTTGGTTCTAGAATCATGTCTGGAGGAAACCATACACTGCTCATCACCTGCACATTACCATCCCACACTGTTGCCTTTCTATTAGCTCAAACCAGTCTGGCCATTCTCTTCTGACCTCTCGCATCAGCAAAGCATAAGGCCACAGATCAGGACCTATTTGGGTGGTGGATCATTCTTGGGATTACATTGGCACTGATGTGGTGGTGGTGGTGGGTTTCTTGACCATTGCAGTGAGTTCATTGTACTCACTTGACCTCCATATGACGCAAGGTGTACCTAATAAAGTTGCTGGTATATATATATATATATCCAGGCCCTTTCCTGTTATTACCACCCTGACATGACAATTTGAGCTTAATTGTGTGCTATCTGATGTGAAGTGACGTATTATTAAGAAAAGCCTGGTAGGGTAAAAATTTAAATTACATAATAGGAGAAAGGATTTATGGGTGTTCTAAGGAATAGCACAGAATAGCCAAATTAACCAGCGAAACTCTTAAAACCCCAGGACAAATGAGCAATATAAAGCAATAAAACTACCCAACTTTAATCCAAGTCACTATGATACAAAAGGTCATCACTGCTGTATTTGCTTTCTTTAACAGTACAGTTAGAAGGAAGCAAAATAAACCCTATAAACTATACAGCATCTTATGCAGGCAAGCACAATCCCCAAAACAGTTTAATATTATACACTCACAAAAATTAAGGGATATTTCAAATTAATATAAAGCAATTAAAAAATAAGCATTTGAATTGAAAAGCATTTTTAAGCATCATTAAACAAGATCATCAGAAATGCAAATGAAAAATCAAAAAAGGTGTTCAATAATAAAAATTGAGCTGCAAGCTCAATTATCATGATTAAGTTGTAAGTGACATATTCATGGGGATAAAAAGAAGAATGTTAAACTAGACAAGAGTACCACACATTGACTGTTCAGATCCTCTTCATATTCATTTTTAATTATCCCCTCATTTTTGTGAGCAGTGTATTATAATGTCTCTTTCCAGTGTGTGATAGGACCTAAAAAATGCTAGGTCTGAAGCAGAGGGTTTCCATACAGGGTTTCCATACCTTTTTATTCACTGTGATAAGACTTATTGTATGCTATGCAATGTAGGTGTTGATACATACTAATGGGGAGATTTATAAGATATGTACCATAGCAGTCCCCCAAAAGAACGTCCATGCTATCTTGAGAGCTGAAGCATTGAATTTTACTAATATATACAATAAACAAATATCAGAGCAGCAGGCATCTTTCAGGTTTCCTTCCCCTCACACATTTTTCTTTCTAACATGCTTTTTCTCATTTACATTTACAGAATTTAACAGACATTCTTACTTGCAGCTGATACAGTCTAACAGTCCAAGCAATTGTGGGTTGAGCCTTGCTCAAGGCCCCAAAAGTGGCAGCTTGGAAAAGGTGGGGTTTGAACCCTGAACCTTCTGGTCCATAGTCTTATCCACTAGGCTACCACAGTCCCTATCAGCATTATCAGCAAATGACCATTTGTCACCTGTGCATACACTATTGAACAGAGAAATATTTTGTATAGCAAACGAGATGAGATGTACGGAAGAAATATTCTCATTTAAACTCCAGCGGATTTTGGGCTCCAGTTGTCTAATAGCACTAGCTGTTACAATGGCAGATGACTCATCACATTTTTCCTTCATGTTGATAATCAAAGGCAGGCCATTACTGCAGTCAGGATGAGAGCAGACCAGACAGAGAAAAAAATACTGCTCAGCTAGCATCACACACACAAACTGGCCCACTGTTCCCTTTCATTGGCTGCTCTGATAACCAATATTTAAGCCTTTTAGTGTTCCTTAATGTTGCCATCATTAAACCTACAATTCTTTGAACTGGTGCCCATACAGTCCAGAAGAATCCCTTTATCTTGCTATAGCTGTGGATATTACCTCATTGGAATTATCATAGTGGTTGACAGTAGATAGCTGTTTATTAATATGCAACAGCTTGATACTTTGAGGACATTAGGTATTATATTATAATATTTGTAGGTAAAAAATTGCTAAGACCATAGAGGCAACAAGCAAAACCTGAGTGAGTGGAGCATCACAGCTAGAGTGTTCTAGAATAAAGAGCACCACTCCTTGACAGGCTGTAACACCCACAATTACTCTGAAAAATCTAAGGGGTGGAAGCTTAGCTGGACAAAAAGCCTCCTTTCTCACAATCAATTTTAGAATTTAGATCTCGTCAAGTCTCTTCTCAAACCGAATACGAATTTTCCCCTTTTTATCACTCTGTTGACTGAAAGTGCTGAATGAGACTTACACTCATTGTAGTATAGCTGTTGCTATACACAAATAATAGGATGACTGGTATTACACTGTTATTTTTATCTTTTATCTGTAGTGAACACATTATGAGGCACAACATCTCGTTCTTCAAAATACTACACCCCTTTTTGACCACAAAAATATGGCTCATTTGACTTGTGCAAACTCTCCGTACTGTGTCCAGGCACAGTACGCTGAAATATGGGCACCTTGGTAGGCTTGGGTGCAGTTCAGTTGGACTCATAGTATACATGGAGTGTGACTGGTAACCGTGCCTTAGCACAGAACACAGTGTCAGTTGACCCCACTGCTTGCATAATTGTTAAATATATGATAAGGTGAATGAGAAGGTTTGTGTGACAGTGCCCAATGTGACTCCAAAAAAGTCACATTTTATACAGGTACTGCCAAATTACAATGGGCATACTTTCTGACAAATCCTTCATAAGTTGAATTTAGTGTTAATCAAG
>JAUZST010013194.1:0-11132 GCA_034779995.1 Parotocinclus haroldoi
TCCTTTCTGTGTGGAGTCTGCATGTCCTCCCCGTGTCTGCGTGGGTTTACTCCAGGTACTCCGGTTTCCTCCCACAGATATGCGTGTTAGGTTAATTGGTCTCTAAATTAGCACTGATGTGTGTGTGTGTGTGTGTGTGTGTCTTTGACGACAGACGATGCGACGTCGGTCAAAGTATTTCCTCGTCACGTCTTGTCTTGTCCATTGAGCTATCATAATCCATGTTTAATTTAAAACCGCAAATTATATACCCAATAGCGCACAAGTAGGTTTCTGTGTATTGCTTAGACCAGACTAAGTGCAGTTGTATACTATAATATACTTCTCCGAAAAAATAGGGGATACTGAAATATCCCAAATGAAATATTTTTGTGAGCAGTGTACTTGCCCATCCATATCTTTTTAATTCAGTTTAAAGTAACAGGAGTGTACTGGCCCAACTGGCAGCACAAGGTGGAATCCAAGCCACAACAGGGAGCCTCAGAGCAAAAACGCCTACAAACTCACTCATGGTGGCATACTAGAGAGGTCATGTAACCAAAAAATGTCTTTGGAATATGAAGGGAAACAAATAGAAAAGTGCGGAGAACATGCAAACTCATCACAGTCAGATGCTGGGCCAGGAATCAAACCATGGTTTCTGAAGCTGGGAGGCACCAGCACCAACCCTTGTGCCACTCTGTTGCACAAACTATAATTGTGAAGGATACAATTACTAAGGCCTCTTGAAAGTTTCATAAACCAAACAAATAGTAAGGTAGAACCATACTCACATAATGAACCAATCGGTGTAGAACTTTCTCAATCAGATTCTTCCTGCTAATGAGATCGGCCTCAGATTCGATCTCACTCTCAATCTCCTTTAAGTACCAGTTGATAAGTTCGCTCTTCTTTAGAGAGGACTCTTCATCCACTGGGTATACAAAAAGTGTTACACATCACCCGATTATTATTATTATCTGCACTAACTAATCTTCATATAGCTTGTGGAGAATTCAAACTAGAAAACAAATCCATTAGCAGTACAAGATCTAAGAAACTACTCCAGGGTGTAAAATTCGATAATAAAGCCGTGACTCACATTGCTCCATTTTCTGCATGTGCAGCACCAACAGATTGGAGATTCGTCTGTACTCTGCAAAGGACATGCGCACAGCTGGTTTGGTAGTAGCTACCTTTGCCTGCTGCTGCTCTGGCTCACCTGTGTCCATGGCCTCAGCTGCTTCACCGGCAACACCGTTTTGGCCATCCATGACCTTGTCAAAGTGCTCATTCTGAGCTAAAGTGGGAACAGATATAGACCAAGGTATTAGCACAGCAAAGTTTATTTAAGCTGTTGATGGGCTTCTTATTATCTGATTTTGTGCTTTTGAAATAGTTTCTTACTTTCAACTTCATGGGGTCCAGTGTTTATAATAATAATAATAATAATAAAATTTTATTTGACGCGCCATTCAGGACACACAAGGACACAATAACAGCGAGAATAAAAGAGCAACAAAACTAAAAGTAACAGTGAAAGGCATAGACAGTGAAAAGCATAAACACGGTAAAAGAGCATAGAAGTGGAAAGATAGAATAGGCAGAAATTATGTAGATCCAGTAAGGATACAAATTGAAAAGAACAGGGGGAAAAGACCAAAACACTCCAAGAAAAGTTTGGCGAGAAGCAGCAGCAACAAAGCGCACGGCTCGACTCCCAACTGGAGACTCAATGCATTTTACCTGCTAGAACAGGGGCTCTAATTACAGTGATTGATGTTCTGTTGCCATAATAATTGGTACAACATCATTTCGTCATTCTGTGAAGCAGTCTTTAATCCATTTTACATCCCGTGTTGATATGGATAGTCACACACCTCAGTTTGGCAAACAACTGCCAATTTCACTTACACGTGTGAAAGTATAGACCTACTAACCGATTGGATTAAACAAAACAACAACAACAAAAAAGGTACAACTATTAGTAAGTTTATGTTAAGCTCCTGTGGCTATGAGCCAAGAATCAGCTTTTGTTTTACTGGGAGCCAAACTCCTATTGGGTGAGGCAATGTGTTTCACCAGCACCCACTGAATTTCAGGATAGGCTGTAAACCACTTTGGATGATTTACACATTTACTGGTCCTGATGTGCAAGTTATAAATGTAATCCACATGCTTTAAATATGTGCACTCAGGCTTATTTTATTGAGATAAGGATTTGGATCGAGGGTTTTCGGTTTAGAATTTCACTGACTGTCTTTGAAATAAGAGAAACTAACAAGACAAAACATGATTAAAATAACATTTGTTTTTAAGTCGCCGTGTTTTAACCTTTCTTTTCCAGGTCAGGATAACTGATAATGCATACCAGTCCATTGCAGGGCAGGCAGTGGTCCCTGATGTATGCTGGGCGATTATTCCGCAAATGGCTCTCAGACACAGCCAGTTGTGCTGGTGGTGCCTGGGCTGAGTGGATTACTGTCATATCATGTGCTCGCATGAATACGCGTTTTTTAATAGAAGACATTACTTTAGGGTCAAGCAAAAAAAAGTTACACAACAGTTGAATATCAAAATCTTTTGGTAGCCACAGCTCTAGTAAAGAAATCTCTCCCACTTCTTTAAGTATAGCAAGAAATCCAGGCACCTTTACCATTCATGTCTTCGTCATCTTGTTCTTGGTCAAAATTTATATCAGGGGAGTCGACGCGGATGATGGACTTGTTCAGTAGTCGAAATGCTTCTTTTACGTGTTTAGGTTGAACCTTGGGAAAGGAAATGTTACCACACCTGTATCAGAGTGATCCAAAACACAGCCTGCTGCTGTGAAAGTTCATCTGACCTCGTCTGAGCAGTAGAGGCGAGCCATGGCCTCGGACAGACGCAGCATGCTCTCCAGCTGCCGCACGGTGATCCTCCAGGCTGACTTGGTGGTGCCACCTCCATCTCGCTGACGCAGCCGCTTATACTGTTCTACTACAAACTCCTGTGCCTCTGGGGTGATCTGGAACACAGGACAGTAAGTGAAGTCCATCACATGGCGCATGTACATCTTGAGTCTGTGGTGGCTTAGTGGCTAAAGTAGAGAACTGTGAACCAGAAGGTCATCACCAAGGCCCTTATCCCACACATGTTGGGCTGTAATAATAATAATAATAATAAAAATAACTTTAAACAAAATAAGGTTGTCTGCTAAATTGCTATTAATATAATGGGAATTTTATTTAATGTAACTGGCAGCATTGAGCAAGGCTTGCCAAGTAAGAGCTGTGGGCATTGATGCTTTAAGAGAATGTTCTATTGTAAAGTGCTACAAAAATAAATCTGACTCAAGACATGTCTTTGGGTTCCTCTCACTTTCCAGAGTACACTGAGAACCTACACAGACATGGGGAGAACATACAAACTCCATAGAGGCGAGGTTGGGACCCTATCTGGGGTCTCTGGAGCTGTGAGACCAGTGTTTTTTTTACCACTCTGCTTTTCTTGAACTCTTAGGATTGCAAGCATTTAGCATGTGCTCCCTGACCTTTGGCTGAAACTGTCTGGCAAACAGTATGTATCTCTGGATGTCTTCTGCAGCATAGACACGTTCTACTGACTCCACGTTCCTGGCATGGAGGTCCACAATACGTCTGGCTATTGCATAATCTGTTACCTGATTGGAGAGGACCAAAAGGGGCAGGGGGAGGGGAAAAATAAATGAATACATACACATAATTGAAGGGTTAAGCAGACAAAGGTAATGAGATCCAAACAGGATTCAACATACACATCATCCTCACCTCATTGCACTCATCCACCAGTATGAAGAAGAGGTCAAACCTGGACATGATTGGCGCAGACATGTTGACGTTCTGCCTTAAAGACTTGGACCGGTTGTACCTGCCATCAATGGGATTGGCTGCTGCCAAGATAGAGGTGCGGGCATTCAGAGTAGCCTAAAAACAAACACACACAGGAAACTATATCAATGAATCTTCCTCAAAGCAGACAATTCAGGAACTTTAAAGGCACCATCAAACACACAAGCCTATTACTGCATGATTACTGTTCATTTTATTTCATAACAGGTAGTGATGTATCTGAGCAAGGAAGAACGGATCAAACAATTCTCTGTTTAGAGCTCTCTGAAACATGAATAAAAGCAGCAGAACAGACAACAGCATTATTATAACAGCATGTATAGGCAAGCAAGTCATCCATGTTTTTGATGCTCTAGTCACTGATTTTGAAGTGGCAGCGTGGTACTGCTTTGAGTCATGCAGCTCACTGGGGGAAACATTCAGCTTTTGTTGTTAAAAAAGGAGTCAAGATGACTAGGATGTACAAGTTAGTATGCTAGTATTCAGGATTGCGGTAGCCTAGTAGTTGAAGTACTGGACTCTGGACTGATGGTCCTGGGTTCAAACCCCACCTCTGCCAAGCTTCTACAGTTGGGTCCTTAAGCAAGGCCCTTAACCCACCATTGCTTTAACTGTTGAACTATAAGAGTTGTAAGTTGCTCTAGATAAGGAAGTCTACTAAATTCCATAAATAAGTATTTCAACATCAAAACAAAGGTTAACTATGGATACAATTTTGCACATTGAATATAGGCTGCTCTGAGCTTAAAAGCTCTGTGGATTAGGAGTGAATAGATACATCAGTGCTGCTGGAGTTTTTAAACATCTAACTGAATTTAGACTAAATTCAGCCACAAGCACCCTTTGAGCACTGATGAAGGATTAAAGCAGTGATTCCCAAAGTTTCTGCAGCGCCCCCTTCTGTCGATGTGGTATATCCGATTCCAACACGCAGATGTAAGTATTTTGATTTTTTAAAATACTGGAATGTAATTAAACTGATCTTATTGAACAAAACATCAAGTGCCAAATCACCCTCACAGTGATATTAATACAAGTAACTTCCATACATTAAGTGGAACTAATAAAAAAAGACCATAAAAACAAGGTGGTGTACTTGGCGGCTGTAAGCAGTGTAAAGATCGGTAAGCAGATTACACCATACAGTCTTTTAAAATCAGTGGTGCACTGAAATGAAACGTACTTAAAACTTCTTAGTGACATGTAATAAACTCATTACTGATATCTCACAGCTATTACAGATCTCATGCCTAATATCTTTGGAAATGGCTTAGTTTTATTACAGTCTATTTTATTACCAATGATTCTTAAAATGCCCTTCCACCTCTCCGTACTCCCTCCGGCACCTCTGATCCTGCTCATGCTGCCAACAAGCACTCAAGGCAAGCAATCAAAGTTTTTAGACTGATTCCAAAACAAAAATACTGTTGTTTTCATATGTATTATAATCTCTGCACATTTCAGTTTTACCCAGCTATTTTACTAAACCATCACCAAACCATTATTGCAGAAATACAAATTGCCTCAGTTGGCCCTTATTGATGCACCTTGACCCCAGCCTTGGTGATGGAGATGGTCTGTTGCTCCATGGCTTCGTGGATGGCCACTTGGTCTTTCAGGTCCATCTTGTCAAACTCATCAATACAGCATACTCCCTGAAATAATAAAATAAAAGTATACCTCAAGAGTTAAACACAGCCATCATCAGGTCTATAAAGTTAAGGTACTCACATTGTCAGCCAACATGAGAGCGCCAGCCTCGATGACAAACTCATGTGACTCCTCGTCTTTGACCACAGCAGCAGTGAGACCAGCAGCACTGCTTGCTTTACCACTGGTATATACAGCCCTGGGGACGAAGTCTTCAACATGCCTGAGACAAGGTAGTGGTGTTTAAACTGCCGTTAAACGTACAGTATTAGTAAGATTAAGGGGTGATACTCGGCTTACTTTAGGAATTGGCTTTTGGAAGTACTGGGGTCGCCAATAATGCAAACGTTGATGTCCCCTCTTAGAGACGTTCCCTCCATTGTGGTCTTTGCTACCCCACCGAAAAGCATCAGCAATATCCCACGCTTGATCTCATCATTCCCTGTCAGCAGAATTAACCATGGACGAGTATTAAAAAGCTTAAATGAATAAAATCAGGCACGTGGTGTAAGGCTGGAATAATACTGGGTATTAAACAGAAAATTGTGTGTGCGCACGCGTGTGTATAGACACACCGTGGATTGTGGGGAAGAGACTGCTACACAGGTTGTGGTACAGGTTTTTATCTTGGCTCATTTCAAACACCTTCTCCCATTCTTGCACAGTCATTTGATTCTTCACACTCTCTGCCGTCTGGTCCTCCTGACGCAGCTCTTTACCTCCAAACTGCATAGAACATGATCATTAAATGTGCGTCTTCATGGCTTGTGTTTATGAATCCATGTTCCATGTTTGCACAAACTTTCAACAGGTCAAGCATCTCACTCCAAGATGCTCTCAAGCTACAGCTTTGTAATGTATCAACAACATGTCTGGTCTTTCAGATTGTATTATTAAAAGACGTTCAAGTCTTTCAATTAGCATTAAGCAAGAGTTCAACTTCAATCACCTTCATGCCTTAACCTGGAAAAAACATTTCAGCCAAATGCAGAAAAAACTAGCAATTTTCCAGCTGATCAGCACTGTGGGCATTCTGGATTGCATAATGTTTGGACGTGAAGTCTCCCTGGAAACAAACAAAGCCGGGTGATTGTGGTGGAAAAGCGGAAGATCGGAAACAAACACTCCAGTCAGAGATGGCTTTCCCAACCAGCTGCAAAAACTTCCAATCGGTTGTGATGCTTCTAGCGGATTGAAAAGCCTTCTTAGCAAATCAGTAACGAAGCAGGCAGGACTGTGATGGTGCACCACCGCTAGAGCTTCTGTATAGATCCAAATAAACACTACAGTCAAACCCTGTTATTTCATCTCAGGCAGATGGATCATGTTTTGTTTATTTATTAGGATTATTTAGCATAGCCATCTGTGATCATCAATGGGCATTTCAGTGACACACACAAGGTTCTTTCAAGACTAGTCATACATCGTAAATAAACAATTTAATGCCAATTTAGTATAACCAACTAACCAACCACATCTTTGGACTGTGGGAGGAACCGGACTACCCGAAGTAAACTCACACAGACATTTGGGGAGTGGAGGGGTTTTTTTGCTGTCAGGCAGCAGGGTGCTCTCCACCGAACTGCCCAGACGGGTCACGGAAATATTATTAAAGTAGGAGGAGCTTCTTTATGTTTTTCCTTTTGGGAAATCCGCTTCATTCCTGCATTGTAAAATGACCCCCATTTTCAATTATGTCAGCGTAATTTAGTGGCACAGGGGATTTTTCCACTTGACTGACTTGTTTATCACGTGTGCTACCACAGCGTCCCATATCATGTCACCTCTAACATTCAAGATTTTCTTCTAAAAGAAGCAAACTTTGGCAATTAACCACTGACCAAAAATATTTAGTTACTCACAGAAAGAAAATAGAGTGCATGGACAAAAACATTGATCTCACACACACACACACACACGCACACGCACACGCACACGCACACGCACACAGCCACAGGGAGACACGCACACAGCCACAGGGAGACACGCACACAGCCACAGGGAGACACGCACACAGCCACAGGGAGACACGCACAAAAGTTATTCACTAATCAATGCAGCAGTTTCTGTGTTTAGTGTGTGTGGAGGGGCATAAGACTGCTGCTCTGCGATTGGCTAGTTTAAAATCAGGCTGCTCTGGACAAAGTCATCTCCGCTGAATACTGTAAATATAAGTAAAAGCTCCATCACAAACTTCAAATCTAACGAGCCAAGTCAACCAACACTTCCAACACAGTCCTGTCCAGCTTAAACTGGTTAAAAGTTATTTTTAAGTTAAAGTGAAAGTGTTTGTTTAATGCAAAGGGTAACAATCCCTGAAAGGAAACAGCCAGGTTTTAGGTACACTCAGTCAATATTCCTGTGGTGCTCCAGAATTCCCAGCTCTTACCCGAGGGTTTGTGGGTGCTACATAGTTGGCCAGAAAGGCCAGTCTGTAAGAAAGCTCTCGAACACCCAAAGCCTTCAGACCCTGGATCCCATCGGCATCAAAACCTTCCTTTCCAGTCACCCTGCTGCTGGTCTCCGCTCTGGTACCTGTGGAACACAACGTTTTAGGTTTTAGCACTGATCCATCCTCCAGTCTTCAGTGTCTGTTAATGTGAGTTTTTAAGTAATGCTGCAAAAGAACAAAGTACATACTAAAGTAACATAATGAGATCAGTAGTAAGAGCACATCATTTAGGAAAAAAATATTATAAATAAATATATCTCTATATCTATATCTATATATATCTATATATGTGCGCACACAGGCGCACATAGGCGCAGAGACAGAGAGAGACGCAGAGACAGAGAGAGACGCAGAGAGAGACGCAGAGAGACAGAGAGAGAGAGAGAGAGAGAGAGAGAGAGACAGAGACAGAGAGAGAGACAGAGACAGAGAGAGAGAGACAGAGAGAGAGAGACAGAGAGAGAGAGAGAGACAGAGAGAGAGAGAGAGACAGAGAGAGAGAGAGAGAGAGAGAGAGAGAGAGAGAGAGAGAGAGAGAGAGAGAGAGAGACAGAGAGAGAGAGAGAGACAGAGAGAGAGAGAGAGACAGAGAGAGAGAGAGAGAGAGACAGAGAGAGAGGGAGACAGAGAGAGAGGGAGACAGAGAGAGAGGGAGACAGAGAGACAAAGATCTCAACTTTTTGTAGAGTCTAATCGTTTAATCTCATCGATCTCTGTTTGGCAATTAAACAAGGTTACCGAAACAAACAAAAAAATAAATCAAAGGGGACAATAATCAGGCAGTAGCATTCATACCTGCTGCTGACTGTTTTACTCGGCAGCCCTCACGATCCTACAATCACATTTACAATCTACAGTTTCTATGTATAATTTCTTTTAAATTTAGGCAGATTTATATTGTCCTCTGCTGAGAGCAGATCGTTTGGAGTCATGGCTATAAAATATACTATAAAATTCTTTACCACAAACTCATTGTAACCGTTTTCACTTTCCTCCATTAAAACCCAAGCTTCAAATGCACCTCCTTTTACAGTGTTGAGATGTTTTGGGGTTTTTTTTTTTTTGGTTTTTTTTTTTCACTTCCCCGAATACCTCCACATTTTTGCAAACCAGCCTTGAGCACGAGACTATAAATGGACTTATGAAATGCTGATTTTACTGGTTGCTGTCATATCAGGCACATCATACCGTCACGTTCAGGCTCCGGTGCTCCGCCCTGGGCAGCGCTGTAATCGTGGAGACAAGCGTAGGAGCCGAACTCGTTGGCACACCTTGCGTGGACATCACACTTGGCCAGGTGGGTTTCACACTCATCAATATCTGGATGGACAGACAGAAGCTTTAGGGGAAACAGACGCGTTACGGCCCCGCCCACAACTCCTCTCGCTTAACATTTAGACCATTGTGATACTAGAAATGATAACCCTGTATTTACCGATCCGCCATCTTTTATTATTCAATACAGTAATACAATTATCTAAAAGGCCAATCCCAAGCTGAGCAAACCCAGGGCGACAGTGGCAAGGAAAAACTCCCCAAAAATGGTAGGAAGAAACCGTGGGAGGAACCAAGACTCAACAGGGGACCCGTCCTCCATGGGCGGCCTAGATGTTAAATAGACAAATGCTAAATGTATATTAAATTATAGGAAAAATATTAAATTTTAAAAAGGTGGACATTTTCTGACCAAGCTTCTCCTGACTGCGAAAGGGTCAACCAGGGTTCCCGATTAAAATTTCGAGAATATCGCAATACACGGAGAAAATCCACACCAGCACCCAAACAGCCTCATGCTAACATGATTGGACTGACCAAAGTAGCTTGCTTTGTAGACAACAAACGAGTAAAATCAAAATATGATGGGAAATCACAAAAATAGGTTATATTTACAAAATGGTACTTAATAGGAACATGGCTAGCAGCCCAAAAACAAAACACTAGACCCAATGTGTTCATGAAGTAAAGTCTTTGTTGCCCAGCGTAATTATGGTATGGTTGACTTGGCAGTGTAAAAAAAGATGTGGGATTTGTAATAGTACCATGCTGTACCAGGCTGTCCAGTGGAAAAGTGACCACTTACTATTAACGTGGATAGCTTCCTTCATTATATCTATCGCGATTTGTGCCAAAACGGTGATTTAAAACTGAACAGACAAACTAAAATTCGTCTTCCATGCTGCCATTGTGCGTGTCGCCCCTAATGCTAATCTGTTGTGACACCAGCTCAGTGGAAATGTTCTGTGTCTCACTGCAGGTTTTATGGGAAGCTACTGCAGAGTTTGATGGTGTGTGACGAAGAAACGATCAGCCTGTTAAGGGCAAACCTGCTGACGCGGCTAGGACCGGAGATTGCTCTGCTCTTCCAGCTAATGCAGAACAAGTCTTGCCCGTCTACCGCTGTGCCCACTGGAACGGAGACTCGCGGAGGTTGGCCTTGGTCCGCCAGTCCCCACCCTCATAAAAATCAGCCTCATCTACGCAACAGGGATGCAGCCCATCTTTTCAGCAAGAAACGCAACGTGGACAAGAGCTCTTAACCACAAACCTGGTCCCGACTCGGACGCACAAGTTTGCATAAAGAAAACGCAAGCGAAGCATAATAGTGGTTCATTCCATTTCAGTGGTTCATCAGAATACAGGTACACCTGAATTCTATTGAACTGGAAAAAAAAAGGCATGCACATATCTGAAAATAGCTTGAATGTCAAATGTTTATCTGTTAAGCTTCAGACTTGTTTATATTGTCTCGAATGAAATTCAAGGGGAAATTCAGATTCGTTTATCAGCCAATCATAGCACAGGGACGGTCTCCTTTACAAGTTATCCATGAGCGTTATCATCAGTTGTGTAGCGAGTTCTCAGAGAGATTTTAAAACATTACAATATTTTCATGAAAGAATCTAAAGGGAAAAAAAAAAAACAATACTGAAAATAAAACAGATCCATTTATAAACTATATATCTTAATGAGATTACAACAAACAAAAAAAAGTGTGTATATATACCGGATATATTGTTAATGTGAAATAGTTGGCATGTGCTATAAATATAAGAGTGTACTATTTATTTATTAACAGATATTTTACTATTTTTAGATGGTCAATTGCCACTAGATCTTAAATTGCCACTAGCCTTTTTTCATGAAAGCTCACCCTGTGGATGGTGAGATATCTTGAAAATTAT
>JAUZST010013195.1:5000-11132 GCA_034779995.1 Parotocinclus haroldoi
AGCAGATTTACAATCTTACATGATCTTAAAAGGCCAATCCCAAACGGAGCGAGCCTGGGGCGACAGTGGCAAGGAAAATCCCCCAAAGTAGAAGGAAGAAACCTTGAGAGGAACCAAAACTCAAAAAGGGGACCCGACCTCCATCGGTGGCCCAGATGTTAGTTAAGTTATAAGTTATAATGGTTGTATTATTTCTTGTTCTGTAGATGCAAGCTGGAATCAGATGGGACGGATTTGGTTCCCAGGATGGGATAGAGAGACTTGGGCAAAATCAGTCTCTATAACCAGAACATGGGCCTAGAACCAAGAGCTGTCTCTAGACAGTGATGCAGGGCAAAGATCAGATCCTGAGGCAGGATGATCAGAGCTCAGGGTGAAGCAGATCAGGGCCAGAGACTAAGACATGGTAAGAGCCAGGGTCCGAGGTTGGAACTAGAACAGGGTGAGGAGCAGGGAAAAGGTTCAAGAGAAGAGTCAAGGTCTAGGGTTGGAAAATATTGGGTCCATGCGCTAAGAGAGAAGAGCAGGAGGCCATAGAGCAGGAGGCCATAGAGCAGGAGGTTCATAGATGGTCCCAATGAGAAACTGGATAGGATGTTAAGCTCATGGTCTGCATACTTCCATCTTCATCACATTGGCCGTCTTCGTCCTTCCCTCACTCCTGACAAGGCTGCTATCTTGGTCCATTCCCTGGTCCCATCTCGTCTTGGCCATTGTAATTCTCTTCTGTTCGGTCTTCCTCTCACAACTGGTTCAGAAGTTACATCTCTGGAACCCCGTCTATTCATCATATTACCCACGTTCTTCGACAGCTCCACTGGCTTCCTGTTACATTTCACATTGATTATAAACTTTGACTGCTCACCTTTAAGGCTTTCCATCACCTCGTCCCTCCATTACTCACCACGCTCCTAAACAGACCCGGCCAGACTCTCAGATCTTCATCATCTACTACTCTCGCCGTCCCCCGAGCCCGGTTGACCACCATGGGTTCCAGAGCTTTCAGCCACTCCCACTCGATATTCGAAATATTGGACCTGGACCTGGACCTTTTCAAATCACGCCTCAAAACCCATCTGTTTAGGACGGCCGATAGTCTTTAGCCTGCACCCCTTGATTTTATGTCTTTTGTCTTTTGTTTGGATGTTTTTCTGTTATGTACGGTGACCCTGAGAGTCTTGAAAGGAGCCTCATAAATATAATGTATTATTATTATTATTATGGTTTAAGGACTTGAAAACTACTGGGTCATAAGGCAAAGTAAACAGAAATAACTTTGGATGGGATAAATACAATGTTTGCTTTCGTACTCGCGTTTTAGGGCTTCAGAGCGGGTTCTCAAGTGGACTGGCTACTTGGTCTTAGACAGCAGCTGACGGATCTCAGAACATGCTACAAGTGGCTTCATGATGAACACAGGAATACCTGGAAGAGCTTTGTTCTGACCTTGCTCTTAAACTATAGCGAGCACTCGACAAGGAACTCTTTAAACCCTTCGAGAGTGGCGTCATGATTTGCTGGAGAACCGGGACAGGTCCTTCAAGACTCGATCTGAGGAGGCAGCCTCAATTAGCAGGGTCGGACAGGTTAAAGAAGAAAGAGGCATTCTAACAGCTCGAGTGCTGGAGACAGGGATTAAGGACTTGCGTTCTAACCTCCCGTCACTCGATCTCCAGGCCTGAACCTAACACGTTTGCTTTATTGATCGCTGGCACACGGGAGATGCAAATGAGTTTAATTGCTGGTGCAGGGGAGGCTTCGGCAGGCAAGGCTGCGGACTACAAATTGGGAAGGAGCCGCTGTGCTCTTGGACAAGGTCTTTAACCCTCAAGATGCTTATAACAGAGACAGATGATGAGGCTAGGAGGATGTTCTGTTTACGAACAGAGACCGGGGATGGATTGGCGGTTAAGGTACGAGAAGGTCTTGGGTTTGAATCTCACCCCTGCCAAGCTGTCACTGTCAGCCACCATCGCTTGGACTGTACTAGTTGAAAGTTGCCCTGGATACTTAGACTTACTTAGTTTTAAGCTAAATCCTGGCAAGACAGAAGTCTTACTCTTCTCAGGTGACTCTTGTCCTCACCAGGACCTTGTCCTCTCAGCTGTCAAGACTCGGATCTCCCCCTCTGTCATGGCTCACAACCTGGGGGTGACTATGGACAACCGACTGTCGCCTGCTAAATATTGTAAATGTAAATGTAATCTGTTCGAGCAGAGAGGTGTTCGAATTCCAATGTTCAACTGAGTATGTTAGGAAGCTAAGATAAGCAAGCTACTAGTCAAGTAATATAAATCACAAAATCAACCGACATACTTATACTGCTCTTGCATGATGTTGTTTATACAAGTCATTTCCAAATGTCTTTATTTGGAAAGCTACCTTACCTCTCATTAATAAAGCTCATAAGAGCTCTCCATCAGAATCTATTTTCCATAATAATTGACAGAGTAAACGACCAGCCAAATTTACAGAACACAACCTCTCTTTCAGAGGTTATAGCTTTAGGCATAACAGCAGTTTCACGGTAGTGCTCACTCCCTGGTTCCTCAATTAAAGGGAAAATATACTAACAGCTTTGTCCATAGAGGACTCCAGAATATGTTTCATCCCAGTGGGATCTGACAGATTAGAGTCTGTTAATCCACTCAGGCAAGAGAAACCTGGAATCAGGTTCTTCAGTGAGATGATCGCAGGTCATTATCCAGTTGATAAATCTGGACAGTATTCCTATATACAGGGAACGAAAAACTTAAAATCAAGGAATGGCGTCTGTCATAGACTTTAGTCTAAACCTGATCTAGACCCCAGCAAGCATTTATCTGTTTACTCATAGACGGAGAAAAGGAATCATTCAGTAACATCACTAGGTCCTCCTTGGAATATTGTGAAATCATCATGGAATAAGATTCATCATGGTTTGTGGGGTCCATACCAGCTTTAGTACACTCTGCCATGGCAGAAAACGGGGGAACTTAGCAAATACCAATGAATCCTGAAATATGTGTTTTTTTACATTTCAATATTTCACTCAAATTACTATACTGATTTATTATGAATAGTGTTTTAATGTTAAAAAATAGCAAAAATGTACCTGCGCTGTACATAATAAGTGTGCCTTGCTGTCACCACAATTTGAGGCTGAGTCACGTTTGAAATGAATGTTCATCACCACTGGTATACTCGCCAGTTATGAACTGGAATCTGTTGTGCTCTTGCACGCCACTCGTGCAGGGCTTTAAAACCAATTTGAGACGGTGTCAGTCATTTCTGGGAGAGCATTGCTCAACTCGTATCAAATGAATAGACAGCTGATTATTGGGAGGCTGTGAGCATCTCATAAAGTCTCTACGTACTACATTAGTTGCAACCTTGCAGATCTTGATGGTATAATTTGGAAGTTTTTTTTGTCAGTAGATGTTGCCTTTATCTTTGGAATTATACTAACAAGATTTTGTATAATTTATTTTGTCTGAGTGTGGGATGCGTCTTTAGACCATGATTTTATATACCTCTTACAATATTTATCATGTTTTGGACCTACTCTAGTTTGCTGAATCCATTATCGTAAGGCTTTTAATGCACGTCTGTGCACTGATCTTTACAAATTGCCATGTGATTGAACATTTTTTCGCGAAATGTACCCAGTGGTGTTATGCTGATTAATATTCAATGAAAGGCAGCAGTTTCCAGGTAAGAGGGAGCACATACAAAAACTACACAGAATCTCCCATTACAAACCTGCTATAGAACTCCCTTTACCTTCTTCAGCACCCAATCACAATAGCTCATTAACAGGAGAGAATAATGGAACTCATGCTGTCTAATCCCTGATTTATTTCTCTGGTCATATAATGGCTCTCTGGTAAAGGTAAGGGCTTTGATAAGCAGTACTGTTCAATAGTTTCTCATTTATAACCTCAAATCAGAGTCTATAATGCATACAAATGACAAACTAGCATCGTTCATTTCATTTACTTTGACCTTGTTACCGAAATATTTTATTGAAATCAGCATGAACCCAAATTCTTCATGTTTTTTTTTTTTGTTCAACACATTCCCAAAAAAGTTGGGACAGGGGCGATTTAGATCTACTACTAAAGTAAAATAACTACGTTAACAGCTGTTGTCAACAGAACGATTATAAACATGATTTGGTACAAAAGCAGTGTCCATAAAAGGCTTTTGATATCACAGATAATATGAAAATGAAGAGTCTTTGAAGAGCAAAAATAATCTCTAGTTTTTAATCTCTAGATTTGCATATGTCCATCCTAACAATTTCTGATTTGGCTTGTTTTGAAATACGCGTAAAAGCACCTTTGGCTTTTACACACTGAAGTTCCAGCAGGTTTTCCTTTTTCAACAGATTTCTTACACAAATCACATTTTTTCTAACCTTATTACTAGCCCCGAACTGCTCCCATCCCAACTTCTTCTGGAATTAGTTGCCTGAAATGCAGAATTGATGTTTATTAACAATTAAATTAAGCTGAACAAAAAAAAGCATGTAATATCTTTGTTTCATATTGTCTGTTATTAAATAAATGTCAAAGTGAATGTAAGGAACACCACATTTTTTTTTATGGCTGAACTTACATGATCCCAAGAGATTAGGCAATGAGAACAATCACAGCACACAATAACTGATGTACTCGAGTTCGTATGGGGCTTCTGATGAGGTGATGGTTACACTGAATCCCAGGATCTGTGCCTGAAAGAACAGTGTAGCTCAGAGAAGTGGTCAAAAACAAGCTCGTGCAGGAAGGAGACCAAAGGTCTGGCATGTGGTAGACAGAGGGGGTGAACACAGTTTTTGGGCCCACTTGTGGTTTAGAGGTGCCCCTGGAAAACACACTTAACAGCAGTAATTGTTAATGATGTATTTGTTTTGTTCGCTATCTTCTCTGCACCACGGTTGCCAGGAACGAAAAGAACTCATTCTGTAGATTCTTTCAAATCAAAGTTATACAAGTCCTGGAGGGGTAATGAGTGCGAGTCATCACAAAAATGATGGTATTTAAAGAGAGCTTAGCCATCCTGATATTTGTGCATTTCATTTCCCCCATATGGCTCTCCTTCTTACTGATACCGGAGAAGGATTGGATTACATTTGGCAGTGTACGTATGCTGGCACAAAACTGAATAAGAATTCCCCCACTGGAATGAAACGAGTTATTCATGTGCGCGGCATAGAGCATGAGTGTGATACTGACAGTGGCTCATTGTGCTGCGGTGGAAAGATGAGGACAGAATAGGGAATATGGAATGTGAAGACTGTGCAGAGTAAGCGTTTCTTCTGAAAAGGCAGTATTTTCGTTCTTATTCATAACACTAAACAAAATGAGTGTTATGGTATGTCCACATTACATTCTGTGAAACCAGACATTGACCGGACCGTACCATTGTCACATGCCAGCTTAGGAACTTGAAAACTATAGTTTTATGTCTAAAACATTTATTCTAAACAGTAACATCAATGAAAAACACAATATGAAACATTTTAGTACAGTACTGTATTATACAGTCGTTTTTAAATCCAACATGAAATGACCTTGTGACTTTTCGGGTGACGTGCAACAGTGATTTTTGAATCACATTTACAAATTCCTGTACAGTTTTCCCCAAAGGTTGTGGGTGTATAATGAAGCTCGTGCAGCACTGTGAACAGTCACAGAGTTATCCATGACCTTTCTAACATTTCTTTATTAGGAGAGGATGAAAAGGAGGTAAACAATTAAGCTTTATGTCTTCTGTCCTCTGTCCTTTGCTCTTATATGGACTTTTTTTGGTCGGTATTACCTCATCACCCATTACCATAGTCTAACATCTTCTTCTTCTAATATGCAATGTGTTCGGTAAGTGTTTCATACCCTTTCACTTTTTTCACATTTTATATTGCAGATTTGTGCTAAAATAAAACAACATGCATTTACATACCCCATAATGAGAACAAAAAAAAACACATTTATTCTGAAAAACAACTATCATTGTACATGATCACAAGTATTCAGACCCGTTGCTATGACACTTGAAATGTATTCAATTCAATTCGATTCAATTTTATTTCTATAGCGCTTTTTACAACGTAGCATCGTCTCAAAGCAGCTTTACAGTAATACAATTATCTAA
>JAUZST010013196.1:0-11132 GCA_034779995.1 Parotocinclus haroldoi
AGAGAGAGAGAGAGAGAGAGAGAGAGAGAGAGAAAGAGAGAGAGAGAGAGAGAGAGAGAGAGAGAGAGAGAGAGAGAAAGAGAGAGAGAGAGAGAGAGCGTGTTAGATTTCACACTGGATCCGAATAAAACATGTAATCTATATAATACTAATACACTCTGTAATTGGAATGAATCTCAGTGATGAAAATGGTTTGGATAACAGGAGCTCTATTAGCATTATCTCTTATGGGAAAATATCTACTTTGTTCTTGCATCTTTAAAACCATAAAGAAACTCTCATTCTTTCTTTACCAGTCTCTCTTTTATCTCCATCAGTCTCTGTGAGTCTCTCTCTGTCTCTGTGAGTCTCCGTCAGTCTCTCTTTGTCTCCGTCAGCCTGTCAGTCTCTCTTTGTCTCTCTTTGTCTCCGTCAGTCTCTCTTTGTCTCCGTCAGCCTGTCAGTTTCTTTTTGTCTCCGTCAGCATTTCAGTCTCTCTGTCTCTCTTTGTCTCCGTCAGTCTCTCTTTGTCTCCGTCAGCCTGTCAGTCTCTCTCTGTCTCTCTTTGTCTCCGTCAGTCTCTCTTTGTCTCCGTCAGCCTGTCAGTCTCTCTTTGTCTCCGTCAGTATCTCTTTGTCTCCGTCAGCCTGTCTTTGTCTCCGTCAGCCTGTCAGTCTCTCTTTGTCTCCGTCAGCCTGTCTTTGTCTCCGTCAGTCTCTCTTTGTCTCCGTCAGCCTGTCTTTGTCTCCGTCAGCCTGTCAGTCTCTCTTTGTCTCCGTCAGTCTGTCTTTGTCTCCGTAAGCCTGTCAGTCTCTCTTTGTCTCCGTCAGCCTCTCTTTGTCTCCGTCAGCCTGTCAGTCTCTCTTTGTCTCCATCAGCCTGTCTTTGTCTCCGTCAGCCTGTCTTTGTCTCCGTCAGCCTGTCTTTGTCTCCGTCAGTTTCTCTTTTTCTATGTGTTTTAAACTATTTGCACAATTTATGGAAACCAAATCTGTAAATGTTTGATGACTATATTTTTTTCTTTTTCCTGTGATGCTGGACTTACAGGACTCATTGCAATGTGTGTGTGTGTGTGTGTGTGTGTGTGTGTGTGTGTCTGTGTGTCTCACCTATATAGTACTTCATCTCCGTGTCGTGTTTGTTCATGAGCTCGAGGAGCCGTAGCTCAATCTGCGCCTGGTTCAGGAAGGCTTTCTTATTCTTTATGATCTTGATGGCCACCCACTCCTGCTCGTGGTGATCGTACGCTTTCACAACCTAAAAAGAAGGTCACATGATCAGGATCCTCCTCTGCGCTTCATCAGCACAGGGCATGGTGATCCAGCCGAGGACGCAGTACGGCATGCCCACCTGTCCAAAGGAGCCCTTGCCGATGAGAGAGTCGATCTCGTAGCGGTCAAGCCACTTCTCCCCGTTTTTCACGATGTAGTCGTAGTTGTCATCGTCATAGCCATCGTTGTAAACTTTTCGCTCTTTTTTGGTGCTCGAGTCCTCCGGGGGAACCTGCTGCGCCCGTCGCTTCTTCTTCGTGTAGTACACCTGCAGAACGAGGGGTACAGGTGAGCAAGCGAACGGGCAGGAAAAGCACATCATTATAAATCCTGATCAACGGTGTGTATAGAAGAGTAGGGATGATCTCCAGGGGATCTGTACCTCATTGATGTGCTTGTAAGTCTTGATGAGATCGACGGAGAGTTTTCTGAGCGGCGCACTCGCTGGGTCTCGAAAACTCGGGGGGATCCTCCTCTGCAGAATGGTCATATCGGACAGCACCTGCACACAGACACACAGGTGAGACACTGGACCAGACCCCACCCTACCCTACCCTACCCCAAGACGTCTCTCTGATGGTCTCTGGTTTGTCTCTGGGTCAGGCACAGCGATGGTATTTATTTATTTTTTTTATAGGTGACCACTCGCTGTAACACATCTAACAGTGTACCTCATTGCTCCCCCTTGTGGATGTATGAGGTCGTACGTACCTGCTGCTGTTCTGCCATGGACTGGATGTTGCCTAATCCAGGATGAGTGTGCTGGCTCGACATGTTTCGCTCAGCGGGGGAGAAACACAGGGACGAGGAGGGGGGCATACATCCTGAACCTAAAACCCAAACAGGAAAAAGTTTAGGCACCCCTTTAGAGCTCAACCCATTATGTTTAGGACCGATGGTCCAAACACAGAACAGGGGCCAGATTAAAAAAACGTGTCTTAGAGAAAAAGAATTCTTATTTCTTTTTTTTGTCTCAACCCTATCGTTAATAAACAATTAATTAATTAACTAAGAATAAGTGGCGTTCCTGAAAACGTGACGTTCTTAAACGTTCATTCAGGTTTAACAACATTTTTATGAAAGGATCCATTTTAAGAACCTTTTCTTTGGAAAGTTTTCGTGAATACGGCCTCTGATCTCGGCCTTAATTTGTCCGACCTATGGTAACGGCTAAATATCGCGATGAATCATTCTACCGATCATCGCCGAGTGACTACACAATAGAGAAGGTCATCAGCTGTGAATGTAACACAGGAGCGCACTGTTCAACGGGCACGCACGCGCACACACACACGCACGCACGCACGCACGCACGCACGCACCAAAAACTCCCAACCTGGGAAACTTAGAAAAATAAACAAAAGCCATTTTAAACCAAACTAATCAGGATGAGAGAGAATAATAACCAAGAGAATATAATGTGTGTGTGTTTGTGTGTGTAACACAACACACATTTAGGTGATTGATATTAACACTGAGGCTGCAGGTTCAGGATTAACCATATATGATACGATTATTTATTCCCGTCTCTCCTCTCCATTACACAACCAGTTTCACTCAGCAACAGCGATGCTGCAACGCCGAGCAACCCCTCTCTCCTAATCGCCTTCTTCTTCCTTCCTCCAACACTAAAGCCGCTGTTTGCTTTTATTACGTGTTTTATTACGTGTTTTCCGCTCTCTCCTTCTTCTCCCTGAACACGGCACCTAATTTTAGCCAGATATGACGACCGTTAAAAAAAAAAAAATGTCACGCCGGCCCTTTAAACGGCGAGAACTTCCTGAGTGTGACGCCCAACCTCCTCGCACCGCGATTGGCTCGGGAACCCCCTCCTTCCTTGTCCCGATTGGTCGCCGGTATCCAAGGGCTGGCCGGCGAGGTCTCTATAAATAAACCAGAGGAGCTTGTGCTGTATCAGCAAGCCTTCCCATAAGGCCGTTCTCTCCCTCTCTGAATCCTCTCTGCACCACGTGTGTGTGTGTGCGCGTGCGCGTGTGTGTGAGAGACTTTAACGATATATACAGTACAATTCTACTTATTAACCCAACAGCACACACCCAGCTGATCGAACACAACTGCCAGCTGTCAATCACAGGGTCACCATGGCAACAGCTCCAGCCAACTCCCTGTCTCTAAGGCCCAGGAAGAGTCAGGTGGCAAAAAGGCGAGTGTGACAGAACAGCTGAGCTACCCCATCCCACCCCCACCCGCCCCGATCTCATTCCCTGTTAGGGTAACAGAAGGCGAGAGCCAAAGTTAGATCAGACACGAGGCCTGAGGACGCAGCGACCGCACAAAATGGTCTTAACGTGGGTCGACACGAAGGGGTGTCCCGATTTAATGAATCACCTGCTATACTGTAATATTTAACACGCACCGTTAACGGGGGAGGTTTCTGAACGTGCATACACACTACCCCCACCCCCACCAAACATTTACTTACAGCAGTAACGAGTCAGTCTGCGTGGAGTTTGCATGTTCTCCCACATTCCATCACAAAGTGGCGTTCTGTTTGCTCCGATTACAGATAGGGGACTAGGACTCTCAATTTGTCTCAGTGGTAAAGCTTAACTCGTTTTTTGTTATTACTTCTTGTTTTAAGGCCGGGCTGTTAAAATTCTTCACGGCAAGAACAGGGATGCCAAAAGTTTTGGTACTTTCCGATACAAACTTAAAATGGTGACACGGCTAAATAAACACGCAAAACCTGACGCACAATCAAACCCTTACAGATTCTGATGTACATGATTCCTTATTCAAATTCGTCTAAATATTTTAGCTCCCAGCACAGAAGTGACGAGGTAACCTCCCATGGGCGTGTGATACAGCAGATTAAATTTTACACGTCCAAACTGATCTTCAGGTCGGATCTGGACTGAGTCAGGGCCGGACTATTAATAAAGGGGTCAAACGTTGCCGCTGGTAAACGGAGAGCTCACGCGGGGCGTTCGAATTAAAAATAAAATTCAACCCTGTCACCTCGGCACACATAAACACACAGGCCTGTATTGCGAACCGTTTGGGGTTTGACCTGCCTATTTGGTCCAAACGTGCATTTGTCCCAAACGAGTCTCATGTAGGGTCACAGAGAGTCCACAGAATCCTACTCAGAGACACACAGGGTCACGGAGAGATCGAGAGTCCCACAGACGGACACCTATATCACCTTAACAAGGCTAACGAAGACTGACCCACGCTAATTAAGCTGCCGTTTAGTAGCAGCAGGTCTCAGATCAGTCACCCCAGACATGATTGTACCAAAACTAAAACAGCAGGATCTGGGACATGGATTTAAACTTATAATCTTTCCATAACAAAAGAGCAGAGGTTGAGAAAAGTGGGCAAACAGACTACCATCTCACGTCTCCCTCTCTCTCTCTCACACGCACACATGCGCGCACACACACAAACACAAACACACACTTTCCTTTTCGTTGGCGTCAGACCAGGATGATGCAACAAGCGGAAAAAGATCCTGATGTTAATTTGAGGTGCAGAGCAGAACTCGACTTCTGTTTTTTCCAGGACTGATTATCAAATGAGAAATAAAAACATACATTCGAACCGATCGGTGAAACACACGCCAAACACTTCTGTATAGTGCTTAGTGTTGAGTTGCGCACACACTTTGATCCCCCTTTCTTATTTGATTACAACATTTCTGAAGCATGCTGGGAAATCTGGAGGTCTAAACTCTGATAAACGTGGTGCCAATACTTTCGCTTCCAACTATGCTGTACTGGGAGCAATAAGAAGTGTGTGTTAGTAGGGTTGTAACGAGATGCACCTAATGCAACCAAACATTCCGAACAGCAGAGGGCCCAATCACACACCTCCCGTAAGCCTACGAATTGAGTGACGGTGAAGCTAAAATAAATCATTACTTTGAATAGCAACATGTTTTTGTTTTAAACTTAACCAGTCAAGTGCACGTTGTTTTGCGTTGATCTTGAGTGATTCCTGAACCGTGGTGTGTACCGTTACTAAAATTCGCCTCTATACACTATAGAGTTGATGTGTTTCAAACCACACACCGTATACACTATGAAAACTCTGGGTGTGCCCCAAACACAGAACCTACACCGTATGAGCTACATAAACACCAGGTTCATGACCAGTCTACTATGGGCGTATCCCAAACCACACGGCCTATACACCGTATGGAAACATCAACACCAGAGAATGAACTTGCTGCATGTCCCAAATCACACTCTATGCCCTATAAAGGTCACAGAAACAAGACTACACCTTCAAATTGGTCCCAATAAATGACTCGGAAATACAAAAGGAAAGGTTGTGTCTCAAACCAGGGCTACCGTGCTAAATCTGGATTGTTAATACCAGCATTAGCAGGGTCGTTTGTTACTATTGTAATACTACTCAGAGTACGGTTTGCGCCGTTTGGGGATTCTTAGTGATGATGGATAAATGACCGACAATACGTCACAAATCTCAGCCTGTACACTAGCAAAGCAATACCACCGTCCCAAACCACATAGCCTAAGTCCTACATAGGTCATATAAACACTAAAAAAAACACCGTCTTCTCACCGGCTCATCGCCCGATACCATGGGCGTACCCTAATCCTCAACCATTCGGGACATGTCCCAATATATATCACTGCACATTATATCTCCTGTTGGTAGATCCGTCCCAAACCGCACATGCTATGCTCTATATAGCGCACACAAGATGATTAGGGACACATCCCAAATCACACCCTACTCACTATATAGGTCAGGAAAGCACTACAGAAGTGAGTACTCACAAAATAGGGCACTAGGTAGTGAACAGGGTTAGTGAGCAACAACAACAGCTTATCGTGTGTATATGTCTGTGTGTGCGTGTGTGTGTGTGGGGGGGGGGTATTTTATCTGAGAATTAGTACACATGTAACTTTGTGTGTGTGTGTGTGTGTGTGTGTGAGAGAGAGATGCTCAGCAGGGATTGTTGCACTTCCGGTGCTCAATAACATGTTTTTGTTCTCATCCACAAAAAAACACTGCAAAAACACACCAATCAGAGCAGAGCACGGCCGGAGGGATGAAAGGAAAGGCAGGTGTTTTTTATCACTCCCTCCACAGCGAGATCAAAGCGTGGCAAGTAAACATCTCATGATCATCAGTTACTGTAACACTGATAACCCAGTTATATACACTGACCTCCTGAAGCAGTATAGCCCATACAGGTTAGGGTCGAAACGAGACCCTGCTCACGTCAAGACTCAGCGATGTCCTACCGGATGGAGAATCGCAGAGCCACGATTAGACACGGACATTATTAAATATTTTGTTGGTGCAGAAATGAGCTAGGAAATTCTTGCAAAAGAGATAAATGAGGAAAGTGAAGGTTTACTTGCCATAGCTCCCCCCAGGGGTCGCTGCTGCACTTGTGACGCTTTACACACGATTCTCAAGCGATTTAAGCTTTCTGTGATCAGAAAAATCAAGAAATATCAGAAAAATCTTCCCTCATAAATCCTAATAGTTCCTTTTATCTATTACTAGTACTAGTTATCATTCCTACAACCTATAACCGGGCGTTCCCTTCCCAACAGGTGGTCCCTCACCAGGTAACGCTCATACCTCTGCTCAAATATGGTCTCTGCTTAGGGAGCCTCCGATCAAACCCATGCTTTAGTGTGTTCATGCTGACCGTAGGGTGCATGCTCAACACTTTCAGCAATAACATGAAGTTGTGTGTGACCTCTGAGGTGAAAATGGGAGTAGAGGTCGCTGAGAGAGAGGGTCCAAACTCCACTTACACACGTTTAGCCTTTAACACAATTCTCTCCACACGCCACGTGACGCATGCCATGGCCGTGTCCCAATCGGACGAAAATAAACCTTACACCATTGCACACTGAACAAACAGTTCATTTTTATTTAGGAGACATCAGTGGAGGAACTTTATAAGACCAGAAACATCCACCAAGATTCCATCAAATGCGAATTCTTTCAATCCTTACCTGATTTGACTCCATTACCCACAATGCTTTTGACCCACACGCTCACGCTATTGCTACAGCCAGCTGGCTGCAATGCACACTGGACCTTTTAGTCCGTTACTGCCTCTTACAGCTTGTTTGGGCGGTACAAATAATACAAACAAAATATTTCAAACTCAATAAGACCCCTATGTTGGAGCCTCTACGTTCCACCAGTGTTTATAAAAGCTTCGTTTCTCAGAGCAGGAATCACGCTCATGTTTGGGAACAAGATTAGGATTCAACGCTGCAGAGTTCAACGAGTCTGTCGGTCAATTAGAGCAGCGTCTATCTTTAAGACGGTTACTCATACCTGTCTCTCTCTCTCACACACACACACACACACACACACACACACACAGTGCAACAGAAATAGAGAGCAGGACAGAAGTTGGTTGGATACACAGATATAAATAACCAAACACAAAACAAACGCGCGGGAGTCAGTGGGTTGCCAGGTTGTTCCTACTATTACAAGGATGTGTTTTTCGCCGCTATGTGTTGTTTCGAAACCGATCAGAACGTCACTGTGGTTATCGTTCCTCCAGACCTCACATGGGTATTTCTAACAAACTGAAAAAACTTGAATTAAGGAATCAAAATAACCGTACTTCTTAAGGATTTACACACCATGGTGCAGTTTACTTCAAAACGTAATAAATACCGAAATGTTTTTCCAAACAGAAATAATGAAAGCCCGTGCATGTCAAAAATACAAATGATCACATCTGTCTTTAAGGGAATTATGTCAAGCCCGAAATCTGCCCCAGCTGTTTGTCTGTGCTGCCGCACGGCAGAATAAAATGGTGTAAGCACAAACCATGCACAATCCCAACAGTGCATTATGGGATTGATTGCATGAGCTATTTCCGACCACGCTTTTGGCCTTGAACTTACACGCTAACAATCTGCGATGCCTGAGGGAGGGGACAATAAGAGATCATCTCCCTCGAGGCAAGTGACAAGCCGAATTAGGAGAAAGAGGAGGAGTTAAACCGCCAATCTGGGTTTCTTTGATCAGAGCCGATGACCTCTTTGTTACATCACATCCGTTACGCAACATTTCGGGCTGCATTCAAGCACGGCATGGTGCATGGCAAGCAGGAACGAGTTGAGTGATCATCACTGACGAGCGATTGAGGAGAAGATAAAGAGCCACATCAGCAAATCTGCTCTGTGATGTAACAAAGCACCGACGCCTTCCTGCCGCTCGAATAACGTCAACGAATCGGTACAGTGTTTACCAGTTTCCTTTGCGCAAATCCAGTCCACTAGGTATTATGGGTTAAGGGCCGTCCCCATAGGCCCAAATGTGGGGAATTGGGCAGAACCACGATCTGAACCCTCAACTTTCTGGAGCAGAACCTAAACCCCTGTGACAGCTGGTAAATCCAAGTTGTTCAATCATCAGGTTTGTTTCCTGCCCTCAAGTGTCCCCCTTACGTGGCTCTATAAGGGAACTGGTTGGACCCACAGTGGTAGCCTGGCAGGGCCAGGATTTGATCCGACAATCTTCTTTTATCAGCAGTGCAAGAACACCAACATTTCACTTCTGTGCTCATTTTGGAAATAAAGAGGTTTGGGTCACAACTTTCAACAAACAGTCCAAGTGTCCGGTTGTAAGGGTGTCAATCAGGGGTCCAACTGCTTGGCGGTGTTTAGACTTGACCCCAGAACTAGTATCAAAACATAACCAATCCTACAACCAGAAACAAGAGGTAAGGACTGAGCCTGATCCATGGAGCCATGCAGCATCAACACTGCATTAGTTAAACCTTCTGAACGGTGGAAATCCAGTGTCGCTTTACTACGCTTTGCTTGTACTGCCATGAGGAACTGTACGACACGATCCCATGCGCAAATATGTTAGGAACGTAATTGGAGCACAGGGTGAGAAGAGTTGGATCAACCTCAGAACAGTGATCGGATTTTAATCGATACTTCCGGATTTCCCTAAATGCCGCTTCCCTGTCCCTGTCTTCACTCTGCCCAGCATCATCTGCTCTAACATTCCCAGCAACAGGATGATCATCACTGAGCTCACAGCGCAGCGCAGTGCGCATCCAGCCTGCGCAACACACACACACACACACACACACACACACACACAAACACTACACAAAGATCGTTCGTTTCTGCAGCTCTGTTCCCACGATTGTTCAAACTGCAGAGCGCAAAAACAATGATAGGAAGAGAAACAGAGGAACTCCAGTCCGAAGGGGATCTACGGCGTGTGAAAGAATCGGACGAACCACGTCCGGTGCAACCAAGAAGCCCTGAAACGGCTGGAGACCCACCAAAAATGAGAGGGTTCTGGGGATTTAAACTGGCACTAAATGAGGCCAGAGCATAGACCATCAATAGTATGAGACACCGTATCACTTCACACACAATTTTTCGTCGCCTAGGGTTCGCCCGTTTGGGAACAAGTTCAAGAATTAACTAATGAGGTCCGTAACACATTCGTAAGCCTTGTTATGATTCCATCTAATCCAGAAGATCTAAAGGCCATCTAAAGGTAAATCAAACAGCAGGATCGTCTCCTGGCGTGACAACAGCGACCCCTGGTGTACTGCGTCCTATGATTACGCAGGGTTAAAAAACTGGGGAAAAGAACGCCTTTTCTTGACCCTGTCGCCTAATGTTGAACCTAGAAAACTTGTTTGCCATGGGGTTTGATCCTGCACCGTATTTCAAGGTGTCTAACACGGCCTGCCCCATTCCCCCGAGTAACAAGATAGAACGCAGACAAACAAAGTTAGCACTAACTTTTGGACGGCTTTCGGAGCAGGTGCGACTGTGGGACGTAGCGACTCTGATCGGAGCCGCTGACCCAGGAGTCGCTCGACAGGTTGGCGACCATTCTGCTCGAAGGCTGCGGCTTCTCCTCCACGGATGAAGTGATCACCATCGGAAAGGCTGTCGTGTGGGTCTCCTTCAAAGAATTACATCAATTGGGCGCTTGTATTTTAGGAACAATCACTTTGGGTAAGAGCGGTCAGTCGAGTAATCCCATCCCCGTGCGTCAGCCAATCGTCAGTACATCCAAATCGCAAAAAGTTCAAACTCAAGTCAGTGGAAAGAAATATTCCTCAATCGCTGGCGAATTCCTGAAATGACATTACTTGTGACTAACCAAAAAAGGCACCAATCGTTTCAGCGCTGCTGCTCGTCTTCTTTACTGTACGTGCTTTTTTCTTTTATTACTGTAAATCTAAGGCAATGAATCAGGTTTAGGCAACGATGCTGATAAAAAATATAATATACATAATCAAACTACGACTCTGCAATATAGATCTGTGTTATATATACTCTGTTACATATATATTCTATATAGATTTATATATTTCTGTTTTTAAGGGCTATTATTTGGTTACTAAAGTTTGCTTCGCTTGCATTGTAGCTTCGCACTGAAATCCAGCTGAAGCAGGTCAGTCGTTCAGTCCAGATAAAGCCGGGGGTGCTGGTGCGCTCGGGGTGGGGGTAGGGGTGGATGTCTTCATCTCCAACACCAATTACCCCATCACTACCCCTAAAAATAGCACAGGCTTCTTAGGATCCGTCTGTTGCCCTGCAGCGAGCGAGCAAGCGCACGAGTCCAAAGGGCAGGTGGGTGGCCTCTTCGGTCTGACCTTGCAGCTTAATCCTGATAGGCAGCCAGATTAGGTTGGAAACAAAGTCCGAGCGAGCGATGCGCCGGACAACAATGCAACATACAAGCACAAACAATGGAACAAAGTGCACGAGTCCAAGTGCAGTCACAGGGGACAGGGGAGCAATCTGCAGATCTATTCCCAAGGGGTTAGGGTTTAGGATTTAGTAAAAGGCTTTTCGGTCTCACTTCGTTAAGGTGAGCACTAAAATGCGCGATTCGAAGCAGATCCAGAGCAGTGAC
>JAUZST010013197.1:0-11131 GCA_034779995.1 Parotocinclus haroldoi
ATGCTGATTGGACACAGTAATTAAATCTTGAATTTGCTACTCTATAATACTCTGGTTTATTCCAATTTTGTGAGCTCTAGCATATCTTTATATCTAATTTCACCCTCTTCCCCTTCCAAAAAAAGTAGTTTCTTGGCTGCTACCCTTGCAAAAAGACCAATCTTGATCCAGCTTCTTTGTATTATTGATTGGTTAACCCAATGAAGCTGCCAGATGCTGCAATTACTCAAATGTAAGGAGTATTCACCCTAAAGTTATTTCTTCTGCTAAATTTTATTTTTGATACTGCATACAAATGTCCCATATTTTCTGGTTGTATTCCAATAAAAAGATTGAGAAATGTTTATAAATTGTCATTTCTAACAATGACCTATGACTATTGCACCGCACTATATATCACTACCTACATTATTTTGAAAATAATAATAAGCTCAAATTATACAATGCCTTTCACAAACCCAAGGAAACTTTAAAATAGTAGTAAATAAAAAGACCTAACACTTTCAAGGAGAAGGAATAGTGAGCAACAAATAGGATTTGTTTTTATTAAAAAAAAAAGAAGAGATAGTGTAGATCTGGTACATCCGGTGTGGAAATACACACACTTGGCAGGTATAGGAAGCAATCGCAGGTATTTATTAAATCCTGGCAAACAGAGCAAAATTGGCAGGCAACCTCGCATCGAAAAACAGGCAGAGGTCCAGGAAAACAATTGGTAACTGGAATTTAAATCCAATAAATGATCTGTATTGCTCACAACGAGCCAGCAGATGTTTGGGGTTTAAATCCAAATGGGGTGTGGCTTCAAAAGTCTAGATGCAGATGAAAATGATCTTAAGTAAGTACTCTGGAGACAGCGTTCATGTGTACTCGGGTACTTCTGTGTATGGTCGTGTTAGTGTGTTCTGAGCCAGCATGCTGGACATAACAGATGGCGTTTATGTGCACTTGGGTAATTTCGTGCATGGTTCTGAGCCGGCACGCTCGACGTGACAGACAGAGTTTGTGTGAATGGGCACAGCATCGGGCACTAAAGCTGGCACAGCATTTGACACTGGAACTGTCACCTTGGGTGCCCCCTTGTAGTTCGATTTGTTAGTAGCTGCTAGTGATACGTTTCCCCCATGTGGGTGCAGGCACGCAAAGTCTAAACCATCCAGACAGGCTGCGTGGTTGGGCTAGATAAGTGATCATCGAGCTCCAGTTCGATAGATTGTGAAAAAAACGAGGGTGGCAAGATGGTACTGATGGATCTCTTACCAGGCTCGTGGGCATGCAAACGGGAAACTGCATCCGCTTTGCCATTCTTTGAACCTGGATGAAATGACAAGGTGAACTGGAATCATTCAAAGAAAAGCACCCAGTGTGCTTTCCATGCATTAAACTGTCTGCTTTAACATATTCAATGTTTGGATGAATGGGTGGAGGGCTCCTTCCAACCAGTGCTGTCATTCCTCAAAGGCCCATAATGGCCAGGGGCTCCCGATCACCAACACCATAATTAGGGAAAATTATGCTGCATCAGTTGTAAATCGACAAAGTTCCCCTCAACACTGCAGTCTACTAAGTAAGTAGAACTCATCACTGGCTGTATGTATCCATACTTAAATTATTAGAGTGCTGTGGTTGTAAAGGTTGTTTGGACTCACCAGAGTCGTACAGTTATAGGAGGTGATGGTCTGGGAAGCTGCAGAACTTTCTGGGCGGGGGGTGACTGGGTTTTGTGCTAAGCTTTGCTCACATGTGCCGCAGTAGGAACAAAGACCCGCTTGCCAGCGAAATTGAGGTAGTAATATTAATAAAGATATACCACTGCAAAATGCAATGCTACCATCCAAGCTGAAACACATCAACTGAGTTAGAACAGTCTCTAGTAGAAACGTAAGCTAATGATCAAGTGAGCACACAACTGGTAAGGTAGTTACTCACAGGCAACTTCCACTATTGCTTGTGGATCTGCAACACAGTTGAGGTGACTAGCTGTTTACAACTACAATGTTCAGAGTTAAAAACAATTCTGCACAAAATTGTATAATTGATTATAATTTCTAATAGTGTTAAAATGAATTGATGTTAATCGGTTGATGGTTACATTGTGCATACCTGTATACAGAGACCCAGACTAAAGTTTCAAAACCACAGTACTAAGATAATAAATATATACTTTTTCTTAATAATCCCTGAAGTTGTATATTTCAGGTCAGTGCATTTGAGCTGATTATGGTGGAGTCAGAGTTTCTAGTGGACTCAGTGTTGCCAAATTGTTTTTAAAACTTCACTGCACTGTAATGCAGAAACAGTGTGATTCTATCATGCACACAAACCATCTCTGTTGAGATGCAAACATAAATTACAGTTTCACACTGTGTGCTGTTGTAAAGCTTTTACAAAGGAAACAGCTGAGCGCAGCTTAATGCTCCAAAACAGTATAGTTAGACAAAAGTTATGATCAATAAAGCTTGATAAAACTTTATTTTTCCCCACATATGTACAGTATTTTGGGTTCCCCACTAGACAGACCTGCCTGTTGTTCCCCTTTTTGGTCAGAAGCTAAGGGGACAAAACTTGCACTATGAAAGCTATGAAAAAATAATGTGAAAAGGATATATTGTCCAAGCTTTAAAATTACAGTTAGACCACTATTCACTCTCCACTGAAGTTTAACATACACTACACAGACAACATTTGTTGACACCCAAAAATGTACAACAAACTAAAACTTGGTATATACATCGTTTGCCCCAATTCTTTGTAGCTTTGACAGCCGGAATGTTAAAATGTGGGAGGAAACTGGAGTATGTGGACCTATAACGTGCAAAAGCCACACAGGCAGTTGCCAGTACAACAACAATCAGTACAGGAACCGAGTACAGTACAACCTCTTTAATAAAGGGAGTAAGTGGCATGAATGTGTATACATCCTTAACTTCATTAGTGGAACGCAGTAAACATATTGACAGTTGACAGTCAATTATTGACAATCTTTATCTGTTGTTTACAGTCAGACTCATTGTAAGGCAATAAGAAATAGTTTGTGCAAAGTGGGAGAAGAATTGTTGTCTATGTAGATTCACTTGTTAGTTAGTTTTTTTTAGCAATAGTATAATTAGTATGTGTAGTTATTTCTCAGTCTCTACAATCTGGTACAAACAGAAAATACAGAAAATATCTACACAACATACAAATAGATTTACAAAACAAAAGAAACTATTACAGAAATATCCAGTATTTAGTGTGACCTCTCAGAGTGATTTCTTGACTGCTACCTTTCCAAAAAGACCATTACTGATCAAGCTTATTTGAACTATAGACATCCCGATTGGCATCCCCATATTCAACTTAGCATCCGAATGAAGCTGCCAGATACTGCTGTTGCTTAAGTGTAAGTGGAGGTAATACTATAAACTTGTCACTGTATCCTATAGAAACTGTTTTTTTTTCTGTATTTTCCCAGTTTTCCTTGTGCACATTTCCTGTATTTTGTAGTTGTATTCTAATAGAGAATCAAAAATATTACAGGATGATGGTGGATGTGAGGGGTGTGCTCACTCATTGATACTATCAATGTCAATCGCCAATGTCAATGCCTCAAGTGAATTCTAATTTAGTGTCTATCTAACATGTGTCTTTAGACTGTGTGAGGAAACCAGAGTACCTAGAGTAAACCCATGCAGAAGCCTTGAGAGCATGCAGACTCCAGACAGAAAGGATTTAGGCCACTTCAGCCTGGGATTAAACCCAGGACATTCTTGCTGGACTCTTCCTGCCAAACAGTTGTGTGGTTTGTTTATACATTACTGGAGTTGAAAGGGAACAGAACTAACTACTATGTTTCCTTGGTTTAAATTGATGCAATAAAATTGTAGCAGTGTGTCATATTTATGTTTGACACATTTCATCATTACTTCAAATTCATATTATTCATTCATATTATTCGTATTCATATTCTGTTATGTGTCCTACCACTGAACCAAAGACTTTCACAATTAAAGAGTTTTCAAAAGTAAAGATGTCTGATGTCTGTCACTGCTGACTCACTGGTGTAGATCAAAGTAAACTTCAAATACAAGTAAGCAATAATAAGAAAGCAATATTTGCTTATAATCTTCTATTAAACAAAGAATCAATGATGTTTAATGTTGAATTGCTGTTTATATGTCTTAAATGTAAAGGCACTTTCACCTCAGGTGATTTGCTGGGTGCATGTTCAGGTCATATTTTTATAGCTCAAAGCATGTACCCAATCAGGATGCTCCAATAACACAGCGGGCAGAGATTGTGTAGCTAAGAACAGTGCATTGTTGTATTTTTATTCCTGACTCTGCTTTAGAACTTTAAACCAGTCACAGACAATAATACAGAACTGCAAGCAATAATTTAGAGTGGTTTTGGTATTGAAGGGATATTTCCTGGGAGAACAGTTTCTTTGTCTTTAATCAGAGACCCTGCAGCTGTGTCCACCTTATCTAGACCATCATAAATAGAAGTTAATGGTGTTAATGCAACTCCATCCTTTCGTGGTCCTTCGAGCCAGATAACAGATCTCACTGCCGAAAGGAAACATGGCTTAGCAGCCTGGAGTGAGACTTAGAAGTCAGGATACCCTTGCATTACGCTCTTGCTACCCCAGCTAAAATCCCCTGCATTACCACTATGATTATGTAGCTAATGGACAATCAAGATGAGGTTTAATTAAGAGGATTTAAGACCTCTCCACCACTGCAATAGCCATTGGATGCAGTTGCAAAGACAATACATTATTTCCCTGGCTAAACATCATTTTCAATCGTGTTTCAGATGCAGATCTGCTACAGGAGAGTGGCTCATAGAATACTTTAACTTCTCGCACCCTTTCCCTTATCAGTCACCACCTCATGCTATCAGGATTACTTCTCCGAGCACTACAGCCATAGAAACAGATCATCAAGTCCACGAGCACCAGTCAGACAAGAATAGTCATATGCAGGTCACACTCCAGTCATTTGCGATTTAATCATCACATTTGAAATGTGCTCTGGAAAACATGCATATCATGGATCATCTTAAATTGAATGACATTGGTTGAAGCAATGTTAATAACAGATTTATATTGCAACTTCTGTTACCCACCAAAGTATGCACAGAGGCAAGGCTCAACCAGCAATAGACAGTCCCACCAGGTGGCATTACATCAAATATCACCGCTGAGAAATGGGTTTATTGTGTAACTATATATCAAAATCTTCAAAAGGTTTGCTCTAAAAGTATGGTATCTTGTAGTCATGTTGGAGTAGCTGGTGTGATGAGGTATTGCCGAGTTGCAGTGTGGTTATCTGTTTCAAAATTCCTGTCCAAGCTATCACATAATTTGCCATAGTACTTTGCAGGGTTATTCATCTGCAACATGTTGTAATTCCCACGCTTCTTCATTTGGCAGGGTGATGTGAGTTTGAAGCCCAAGTACAAAAACTTGCTTCAAGAGTTATGTGCGCCTGGAGCCACTGGTTAGGACAGGTAATAAGTTGACCATGGGAAATAGTCCATGGGACCATCCTCCCTGTAAGCCCTGACTAATTTAAAAATTAGTCACCAAAGCTGTAGCAGGAAGCTTTTCTGCTCTACCGTGAAAAGTTGCCCCTGTCCCAACTTGTGTTACATTGTTGCATGCTTGAAATCCGAATATAGATGTTTACCAACAAATGTAATGAAACTGACAAGACAAAAACAATGAAATAGCTTGGGTTGGAATATTGTCTGTACATTAAAGAAAACTCGAAGATTTTCTTCATAACCATCTTTACTTTTTCCTTATTTGGGGAGTTTCATATATTAATTCAGTGGCAGTGCATATAACATTTCAATGCTAGTAGATGACTCTACAGTGTCAGCAATATTTGAAATTGTCCAAGGGGGTTTAACCAAGAACCTTGGAGGTGTACCTGTTTGCCAGTCGTAATTTTGATGGACACAAGTGCTGATTCAGCTGATCAATGGAAGCCTCCCAGATTCCAGAGTTAAGTGCTAATCAGTGCATTAAATTATAACTACACCTACAGAACACTTTACTGGGTTCAACCCCTCATTTCTACACTTGGTCCATTTGTTTGATTATTTAACATCAGCATCAGTGTGCAATTTCATCGTCACACAAAGTTATATCTATATACAAGGTTATCTCGACTATCTATCTATCTATCTATCTATCTATCTATCTATCTATCTATCTATCTATCTATCGATCTATCTATCTATCTATCTATCGATCTATCTATCTATCTATCTATCTATCTATCTATCGATCTATCTATCTATCTATCTATCTATCGATCTATCTATCTATCGATCTATCTATCTATCTATCTATCTATCTATCTATCTATCTATCTATCGATCTATCTATCTATCTACTTCAGAATCAATTCTGGTTTTAATATTTTTTTTTTATTTTTGACTAGAAAACATTGTTTACATTCTACAATATGCATTGTAATTTTTTTTCATATATTGTGTAAGCAAAGCCTTCATTATACACCTGAACAGTCCAGGTATTTCTGACAATAGAATAAGTCACAAACTTGTATAAAAGTCCCCCAACCTCACACACGAAAAAAAAGAAAAAAAGATCCGGATAATGTGGAGTTAAATATAGGAACGGGATTCGGAAAAAGCTGATATTGAGCGCTGAAATAATAATTGTAATTGTAAGGAAATAATAAATGAACACAGCTACTGTGTGTTCCTGCAGAAAGGAGAGCAGGTGACTGCACATGAGATGCAAAAACAGGCAGTAAATAATAATGAAAAAACTGCAGCCTGTCCTAAACTACCCAGAAGAGTCATCATAAAATAATGGTATGCGTTTGCCAGTTTTATTTTCGAAAACCAATAGAACTGATGATCCACTGGAATGACTTTGATGTATTTTGTTAAACCACTGCAAAGATTAACTGCGTTAGTTAAACCTCTTTATCATGGCTTACTTTAACTTTTGTTATTTTTAGTCCAGTATGAGCACTGGATACTTTATACAACACTGCTTATCCTAGAGCTCATAAATCTTCTCATCCCAGCAGCCCTTGAGCAGCTTGTTTCCTATTTGTTACCTGCTGTCGGTTGCAGCAGTTCAAGGGCAGGTTGAGCTTGACTGATCTCACTGGCTGTGGTATTAGGTGGGGCTGGAGCAGTAATTCCAGCTGGATGTGTGGCTGTGGGAAATGGTGATAACTGCGCTGCTCAATTCATCGTTACAGACCCATTTCAAGACTTAGCGAACAGGTGTTTTATCAGCACAGGTGGGTGCTTTTATCTAGAGCCAAATGCTGTGTAAAAATCCACTGAGGTGTCTCGGAGGCAATTTAGAAGCATTACTGGCCAGTTTCCTGTAGCCTTTGTGGTGTTTGTCGCTGCTTTTGCACTGTTAAATATTAGACCAATAGTTACAAAACTCCAAATCAGAAAAAAAAAACTTGGGACGGTAGGGAAAATAAAAAAGCTTAAAGTGTTTCTTATGTTTACTTTGACTGTTATTTCATCGCAGACAGCAATCTGAGATATTTCAGTTTTTCATTTTGTTAATCAACATTCAGTCCTGCACTTCAAACCTACAAACATATAAAAATAAGATGGGCCGGTAAAGCGTTTGACACTTTGTAATGCTCCTTTTCACCACACTTAAAAGCCTTTTTGGCACAGAAGATGTGATTTAGTGCTTCAGGTCTTATTTTGTTCCGTTCTTCCTGCAAACACGTCTTTAAGGTTTGCAACTCTATTTCATGTTTTGCTAAAAAATTCAGCAGCACATTTTGTATTAAGACCGCAGTCGGTGCGGTCCGGTGCTCGTACCTTCTTTTACCATGTCTAGACATGCCATTGTAATGTGTGCAACATGCGGTGCATACATGTGAGTGGCAAAGTATGTAAACCTTTTCTTTCAGTGTCCTTGTGCAGCAAAAACTCCAACTGAATGCTTCCAGTAACAGTTCTGCACATCAGCTCGGAGGAATTTCCACCCGTTCCTCTGTAGAGAACAGCTTCAGATCTTCAAGGTTAGTGGATCTACTTCTAAACATTGATCACCATTGAGTGATCAGTGTTCTCCTGATGGTCGATTCATGAACATTAGTCTTAGCCAATGTGTAAGGATCCTTTAATTGCCTAAAAGTTGGACAATGGAACCCTGGATTCTTTTGTGATCTTGCAGACGAGTATACGCCTCGCTCTTTGGGTGACCTTTGTCGGTCTAAAACCCCTGGGGAGAGTAATAATGGGCTTGAATTCCCTCCATTTGTATACAAAACTGTCTGACCATGGATTGGTGGAATTCATACTCGTCAGGGATGGTTTTGTAACCTTTTACAGATGACTAATAAACAACAAAAAATGTGAGATCATCAGAAATCTCATTTGATTTTGCCGTGTTTTGTAAATCAGAATCAATATTTCACAGAGTATGTTACACTCATGAGGAACTTGTCTTGGTGAACGCACACAAAACATGAAAACAAGTAACGCTCTGTGTTCTTTAAATATAAGCACGGCTGTAGGACCGTGGTGGGACTGGACTGTTTACAAAATCATCAAATCCCAACTGTGCCAAGTCGGTCCTTAACCCACAATTACGTATTTCATCTGATTAAAATGACATCAGTGTAATGCGACCTGAAGTTTTGTCACTCTCTGATATATAACATTAAACTTATTTTCTCAATTTTAAAAAATCTGATGGCATTTTAAGTCATATTTAGGCAGAAATATAGAAAATCCTAAGGATTTCAAAAACTTGAAAGCACTGCTGTATGACGTAGATCGGGTCAGGGGTGCCCCCACATTACCCTAAACATAGCTAATGAACATTCTTAACTGATCTATATCAAGTTGAATTTATTGCATTGAGACTTTTACCAATCATGTGTCTTAGTGTTTATGAAGAAACATGATATCAGAAGACCTGCTAATTATTGATCAGATTGATTAAAAAACAATATGGTAAGGATTTTCAGTTCATTCGGTTCAAATTGCTTTTCACACATTAAGCCATAAACCCTTTATTTATTGCACCTTTAATTAAAATCTTCCCTTACTTGAGTGTGGGCGCTCACACGTGGCCTTTCAGTATCTACAGTGTGTGTAAACATTAATGACGAGCTCTGAACGTCAACTCCGAATCCCTTCTGCCCAGTGTGTGAAACTCTTCAGAACAAAGGGGTTAAGATACAGCAGAAAGAGAGCAGAAAAGCAGGGAATTGATTTAGGATTTAGGAAAGGAAATGAAGGGAATTTATTGAAAACCACTGGATAATAATCCATGTATAATTGTAAGAATAACATTGTACACAAGTGTACAAATTTACAAACATGCACAAATTGTTTTTCTCAGTATCAGTCATGCAAATGTTTGATTCCTGTCAGATTCGTGCCATATGGCCTTAAATAAGCAGCAGATTTCTAACTAGCCACCAGATGTGCCTCCTAATAGTGCTGTAGGATTTTAATTAGTCCTGCTGCACTTTCCCTGTCCTCAGCCTGAAACGTTCAAGGGGGTTAAGTAGTCTAAACAAATGCCTTCTTCTATTGAACTCAGGGTTTGGGCCTGGTGGCTTGTTTTCGTATACTCCGCACGCACCTCCCCGTCTCCTCCTTCTTCTCCTCCTACTCTGTGTCTCCTCAGGTCAACAAGCCGAGAGATAATTGAGGGACGTCCAAACAGTAATGGCTTATCTGCCTGATTGACCTGAAGCGTTATTCCCAAAAAGCAACCAAGTGACATCTGTTAACTCAGCTTGAAAAGGACACTGCAGACGACGCCCTGTTTGTTGTCGTACCCTACCTTGGATGTTTAAAATCACAAGCCATTTAAAAAATAATTTCAGCTGTATCTGAAGCAGAGGTGTGCAGTTTATCATAGTCATAGTCAGATTTCTGCAGCTGTCTGATTATTTATGTACACACAATACTCCGATCTAGAAATCAGATTAAGTAATCTGATTTTTTTTAAAAAGAGATGGGTTTTAGTTCAATTATCAGAATTATCAGTTTAGGAATATCACTCGGTTTTCTCAGCCCATGTGCATAGTGCTGCTAGCGGGGGAAGTATGGTTGCCAGGTCCTCTTATTCTCAGCGATTTCACATCTTATTTTAGTGATTGACATAACTGACGTGGTACGGGATTCTGTCGCGGGATCTGGCAACTCTGGAATTTAATGCCATTCCCACTATTAGGCTAGCGAGCAGTGAGAAAATGCTCAAGAAAATAAAGAATTGTATTATAAAATATAAGTTGACGCCACATCTTTCTATGAGATCATTGGCTGCTGCACAGTGGAAATCCAATTACTCTCTTTACTTTCCTGTGGAAGAAGGCACTTTTTTTATAAACTTTATAAAGTTTTGGCCTCAGTCTCATCTCTGCTTTATTTTGGTAATGGTCATGGAATGTCTGGAAGGTGTCACGTACACACTCAATTATTCGTATTTACACACACACGTCACATATGATGCACTTTACACAAAGTGCTGAATACTGAATACAGCACTAAAATGCTTAGTTTTTTTTTAACAGTGTAATGTTAAAGCTGTTCACTTAAGCTCTTTCTTCAGGTCTGCAGACTTTTTGTGTTCATGAACGTCTTTAAATTGCAGTCCTATTAAAGCACTTGTGTTCTTGTCTCAGTAAATCATGCATTATAATCAGAGGACACATGCATTGTTGAAGTAATGTTATGCTCTAAGGATCAACCATGTTCCTGTAAAGCCACTTTTAAATTCCTCCCGGTGTGAAGAAGAAAACTCGACTCTGACTTTGGTAGGAATAAATCATACATCAAATGAATCTGAATATTTTCTAACAGCCATATGTTTCTGTTTCAAATTGATTAACATGGGTCACACGAACAAAGTTACTAATCTGGATTAATCTGAGTGATTTTTTTCAGAATCTGAGGGATAACTTAGATTAAAAATGATTTAAATTGAGTTAAATTGAGTCCTTAACTTTTACTTATGTTATACACACACACACACACACACACACACATTATATATATATATATATGCTTGCAAAAATTTCAAAATGAAATTACATATCGCATAATGTTAACAATAACAACAACAACAATAATAAATATAATAATAATAATCATATTAATGATAATA
>JAUZST010013198.1:0-11131 GCA_034779995.1 Parotocinclus haroldoi
GCAGAAATCTAAATGTTATGCCAATATTGAACAAAATGAATCTGTGCATCTCTACTTATGAGCTTATTATATGTATAAAAATTATAAAATTTATATATATATATATATATATATATATATATATTTATTTATTTATGTTTTTTTTTTAATAGTATCTCACTCACAAAAATGATATCATGTTAAAATACCTCCAGTTTCTGAAGGGAGAGAATAACGCACATAATGTCACATTACATGTTCCCTCAATGAACTGTAACTCGTCACTCCTCACTCATGTAGCCCCAAACCATGGCATTCCCACCACCATTCTTGAATGTAGGGAAGACACACTTTTCCTTGTACTCCCCATCTGACTGCCACCACACATACTTGAAACCGTTTGGACCAAATATGTTTATCTTGGTCTCATCAGACCACAGGACATCGTTCCAGTAATCCATTAATCTTTATGCAGAGCAACAATTCTTTTTGCAGATCTTTAGATAGTTCTTTGCCAAATAGTGCCGGTGACAAGTATAAGAGAGTTTGAAAGCAATAAACCACATTTAACACACCTGCTCCCCAGTCACACCTTAGACCTTGTAACACTAACAAGTCACATAATACTGGGGAGGGACAATGGATAATTGTTGCTTAGGGTTGTACTTTTGTTGCCAGGAATTTATACATTAATAGTGTGTTGAGTTATTTCGAGGGCACAGGAAAATGATACTGTTAAATGAGCTGTAGACTTACTACTGTACTTTGTTTCAAAGTTTGACATCTTCAGTGTTGTCCCATGAAGATGGGACATGAAGTTGTCCCATGCTACGGCTTTTCCCTAGACTAGGTCAACTTTTGCTACACAATACACAAAAAACACAAAAATGAAGTTATATTGTATTCTTGTGTTTTATTATGGCACCAAACAACCTGTCCAATTTTGTTTAAAGTCCCTCTTAAGAACAATTGGAAACCTGTAAATACAATGATTTGAGTGAAATCGCAAAACATAATGATGTCAGTGTGTCAAAACAAATGCTGAATACTGGAGATATTAAGCAGTTGGTGGAAGATAGGCTGATTGAATTGGATATTTTGTAGCCAAATTTGGTCTCCTAAGACAACCATAGAGGCCAAATATGAGGTTCAACTTACACGGTTATGGTTGGAGACTGAAGAAGGAGAAAGCTCGGCAGGCTGAGATGAAGCTAAAGCTTGCCATATGGAAGCTTGAGGTGGAGAATGAGAAGGAAATCTGTTTCCAAAAGTTGTTCATGTGGTGACAAGAACGATTATTTATCGAATCCATTATCCAGTAGAAGCCATATCTCCCATATCTTTTGCCGTGGCTCCTCCAGAATCTTCTCCATTATTGTCTGGGAGCACTGGCGTGAGTAAACACATTAGCTTAACCCCCCCTCCCCTTTGTAGGAGGATGCAATGGATGCTTATTTCCCTACCTATGAAAGGATTTCAAAAACGTTAAATTGGTCGATGATTCTGTGGTCTCTTTTACTGTACAGCATGCACAGTCAGTTAAGAAAGACAACACATTCTTTTTAAATGATAAATGTTCTACTTCGTTAATACCCATGATGATAGAGCCTGTTTTTAAGCCTTTTACATTCATGGATCATGTTTTATCCAGAGAACCGTGGAAAAGCAGCACATCCCCATACTGAGGGACACAGGTGCAGCCCAGTCTCTAATTTTAGATTCAGTGCTGTCTTTTTTTCCAGATAGTTATTGTGGTAGCAATGTTTTGGAATGGGAATTGTACGGGCACATTTACATAATGTTCTGCTAGAGTTACCTGATTTTGTAAGGCAAGAGGGAGTCGCTGTCCATTCTCTGATAATGTCTTTGTTAAATATGATCCTTTTGTCAGCTGGTGATCTACCAGATATCTAACTCCACGCTTTCTGTGTCAGACAGTGGAAGCTGTCTACATGTCTACATGTGACCATATCTATGTTTTGAGCGCTCAAAAGAATGATGACACGTTGAGATAATGCTTTGCTTTAAAATGTCTTTCAATCCAGAGTCGGTCAAGTCCTTACATTTCACAGTATTATGTGAAAAGTGATGTATTGAGATCTCATTATGAGATAAGATCTTCTTATTCGGTTACAGATGATCATTCTGATGTTGCTTAAGGTGGTGGTGTAATGGTGGTGAGCCATTTGAATGCATTTTAATCGATTGCGTAGGCCTATTGAAAAAAACCTGTTCTGGAAATAGTTATCATTTAATAGTTACGTGTGGTGCTACCTGATTCTAGAGATCATTCCAATTCGTAATATAAATTTTTGCATGGCTGTGAAAACTTTAGTCAAGTTTCAAACATTCAAGATGTTCAGGTTGCCGAAAGTCATTCAGTCGGACCAGAGTTAAAATTCACGTCAGGAGAAATTGCTGTTAGTTTAATGAAAGTTAAATGAAAGTCCTTGCTATAATCACAGAGTTTCACCCACGTACCAGTCTTAAGCAGCATTAGAACACGAGAAACACAAGAAACTGACTGACTGACTGACTGATCTGTTTTAACATAAACTTGCCAGTCATCATTTCAGTCATTGGTCATCTCCCTGCCTGCTGATACCCAAGTCTGACGGTCCTTATCAGTTCTGTACGGACTCTAGGAAAGTCAATGCAGAAACTAGACCAGACTCCTATCTGCTGCTGCGGATAGAGGATTGTGTGGATAGGGTAGGTTCTGCTGCTTATGTAACACAATTCGATTTATTAAAGGGTCATTGGCAGGTGCTGCTCATTCTGCGAGCATTCGAAATCTCTGCATGTATTACCCCCGATTATTTTCTGCAGTGGCCTTTGAGCTTCAAAAGGCATCCATGTCAATCCAGTGACTCTTGAATGTTCTGTCTAATGTACCAAAACGCCTGGATAACACCTGGATAATATGGTGATTTACACAGAATTCTGGGAACAGCACTTGTTGAAACTCATATTCACTCGGGTAAAAGTTAAATCTTGTGAATGTAATTTCCTACTTAGGCAAAGTTTATGCAAGTGGACAAGTGAAACCACATGATATGAAAATACAGGCTGTCCTGAACTTTCTTGCCCCCACCATTAAATGGAAACTTCGGAAATTCCTTGGCATGGCGAGATGTTACCAGTGTTTTGTAGGAACTTTTCAGTGCAAGTGAGCCCCCTCAGAAAATGTGTAGATGTCCCTTTTGTTTGGTCCTCAGAGACCAGGAGTTCTTTCTCTGCAGTTAATCTTGCTAAGTAAATCCTCTATGTTTGCAGCACCAGTCTTCGAACAACCATCAAAGTTAGAGGTTCATGCCTATAAGCATAGGTGCTGGTACTCATTCAGAACTGCATATTTATCACCCTGTTCGCTTCTTTTCAAAAACGTTCCTCAAACACCACCTGGCCTATAGAATGCTTGAGAACAAGACCCTGGCACTGTTGCTTGCACTACAGCATTTTGAAGTATACTTGGGCAGTAGTAGTGAACCCATTCGTGTTTTCACAGACCATTTGGTGCTGTTGACTATGTTCGTTCATATTGTATGTTACTGTCATCAGTTTACTCGGACCCGGTTGCCCTATTCACTATTTTCACTTGGAACCACAATTATATAAAGAAAACACTTCACAGTTATTCATTAAAGCTTGTGTCATCTGTGCTCCATACTGCCAGCTTACTATAGCCTACACCCAGTAAACCTTTCCTTTTAATGCTACGACATTCCCCTAGGACAGACTAGGTCATTACAAGAATCATACATTCTGTTCAGATGTCCATTGCTTGTATACTGTCCTTCCTGTCCAACTGAGGTTTGCTTTTAAAACTGGCCTAAAGACAATTATTCAGATTTATTTAGAATTTGATCAAAACTATATGCTATGAGGTTATATGGTTTCTATGTGCATTTGGCCTACATCACTGTGACTCAAACTCTATCATTAAAAAAAATCGTTTCATATGGACCCCCCATAATTCTCTGAATTAAGTATTTTTAAAAGCATTATACAGGCATACATGCCAGCTGCTAATGAAACGATTAACCATTATAGTTAATTAACAGTTAATCAACCACAGAGATTAGATTCTGACACATAATAAGTATTCCTTTGATTTATCAAGTAGTGCTAATCAAATTAAGTCCTTAAATATATCACCAGTGTCTTGTTTTGGCACATTGGTAGTGGAGGAGGAACAAAACCCCTGGCCTGTTCTAAGCATATGATCCTCATAGATCAGGCCAACAAGGTCTCATAAAATGAGCACATTCAGAACCTAAAATGAGCCAACATTTTTATGTAAACAAAGACCAGGAAAATTTATTTACTCACTCATTTCCTGTTTTATCAGATGAGAGGTAGGCTACAGGAGAAGAAAAATATCCACATTCATCAGCAGTATGTTATTTATATCGCAACCTGGCATTGCTCAACTCTGGAAGGTGACATAATATAATGGCATTGGACCAGTCCTAGATCTGGTGTCATTTCTTATAAAGTCAGCTACATGACAAAGGGGGCAGGGTTATGTGTACAATAGAATTCAGTATAGAGAGTCTCGATTGGAATGACCATTGTATTAAAACTTCACAAGCCAATATCATCTTCACAAGGGAGGATGTTTGCCTAAATTTAACATGGCTGCCCTCTTGGGAAATTGAGTTATGAGAACACATCCGTTAGCAACCAAGAAAAATCTTCATATATCACCAGCCCTACTTAGGAGCTATGCAACCTTGGTCAAACTCGTTTTAGTGTTCCGAAATCCAACTTTTTGACCAAAAAACAACAAACCAACCACAATATTTGGTTACCAAGGCAAAAAAGCCCTTTCATGTGTCAACATGTTTAAAATAGAAGCAATTCTATATTTATGTATTGCTATCAAAATAGGGAATTTAAATAAATACAAACTAAGGGTTCACATAGCCCTGATCTGAACTCTGAAAACATGCCCTGAAATGAGAAATATTCTAGATTTCTGACCATCAATTTAAGTATTAAGTTGATATCTCCTGAAAGAAGCAAAAATGAACAAGATTAAGAACGAAGCTGCCTACTTCTGGATCTAACATTTTAAAATTACAAAGTACATCCTATCAGAATTAAATCAGGGACAACCTGGTACATAACATTATGTCATCAGAGTTGCTGGATGCCATCCTTTGAGGATCTCCTATGTTAGTTACTGTAACTGGAAGCTAATTGAACTTTACATGGTTCTCCAAAGCAAACTTTTTTGCTGTGGTATTTTACCCTTTTTAATATGCTAAATTCTACCTTGTGCTGGAAAATATGCACCTTGGCAATATGCAAAGGTAATTTAAGTTCACCATATATTCATGCTAATGGAAATCCATTTCAAAGTAGTTCCAGAATAAGTCCAGGTTTGTGCAGGAGCCTGGAATTAAGAAAAGTGTTATGAACATTTAATGAGAGCCTCTTTCATACAAACTCTTTAATTATACTGTAATCAGCAGATACTGTAATTATATGTTTCAAGTTTTTTTTAGAGAATCAGAGTAGAGCAACCATAATACACCAAAAGAACTTAAGTGGATAAAAACCAAGAGGAATATGGGCTACAGGCTTATCGAACATATCTGTCTGAATGAACTGGCTAGAAGTGATAGATTTTGATGCTTTGCATTATTTTATCTTTTAAATACAGCCCAAAAATACATGCCCAAAGTATACAAGTCCCCAGACTTATAAAAGATGTTCAGCTATCAGCATCCTGTAGGCAGCATTCCATAAGCACTGATGAAGGACTAAAAACACAGACTGTGCCACAGTATATGAACTGTTGTCACTGTCTATCTATATTTCTCACAAAAAAGGGGATATTTTAAAAGCAGTTTTTTCAATATTTGAATAGTTGACATGTCTAACTGTGCACATGATGAGTAAACACAGTGAATGAAAATGCAGCATTTTGGAAACACCCACGATACACACAATCTGAAATATAAGGATATCTTTAATTAAAATATTCCAATAATCTTAATCTAAAAATAAATGGTCCATCACTATATCTTCCAGCATTATAATTATCCAAAACATATGCCACAATTTGTCTGGTCAATTCATTTAATTTGTTAATTAACATCCTCCATTCCTGCATTTCAGGACTACAATGTTAAAAAGCAAAAACCTTTGCCCCGGAACGGTCAGCCGTCCTCTCCGGTTACCATTACAGAGCTATTGGTGAGACGGCTTATATCCAGGATCCTGACTGCGACCTTATTCTGAACAGCTGCTTCTCGTGCTATATAGGCGTGGGTTTTAGTGCTGTTCAGGGCCAGGTCATCATCATTCTGGCATCATTCGATCTCCGTTCGGTACGAGCGCCCGACCACCGGTGTGCTTGCGCCCTTACACGCACCTTTAGGGATAGTGGTAACGTTTGGGGCTTTTAGTGCCGAAGAATGCATTTGAGGGGGAACCCCGAAGGTATTTTAGTTTGTTTGGGGCACTTTGAGGGTTTTCTGTCCAGTACTCGTGCACTCCTCGCTCACTTTCCTCCGTCGTCGGTACTGAAAGAACCTCACTCTAGCCGGCTGCTCGTCCTGAATGGGACATGCCCCAGCTTGGCTTCTTCGCACCTCATGTGCATGTTTTTCTTCGCCCCTTGCGCTACTTTTCTCCTTGCTCCTTTTGGTTTTTTTGTGTTCAAGTGCCTTACGCTCTGCTCTTTATCCCCTTTTTGTTTTTTCTATATTATTTCCCCATTCTTATTATACGTCGTGGGATACGTCTATCCCACATCTTTGGGTTCTACCAAAAACCACCACATCTCGTAACATACAACACATGCCAAATGAAGTTAATCGGACAAAACTGAAATATCTCAAAAATGAAATCTCTTAGGTTCATACTGTCTGCCGTGATATAAAGGTTATAATGAAAATTATATGTAAATATGCAAATTACATGTAAAGAGCACTATGTCATTTTCATGTTTGCATTTTCCATACCATCGTTTTCATATTTGCATTTTCCATCCCATCCTAACCTTTTGATTTGTGGTTGTATCTACCTCTGAATTCTCCAACTTATTAGATGTCATAGAAGAATAGTTTGTGCTGTTTGTGGCAAAGGGACAATGTACATTAAACGAAGGGGTACAATGTAGCCCTAGGTTTTGTTAAAAAAATATCTGGATGAGGTATTTTTTATGCTCACCACATTTACTTTAATTAAAGGTTGCATTTTTCTCATTTTTCAGAGTGAGTTAATTTGATTTTATTATAACTCATTTTAGTCATCTATAGAAAGTGTTGCATTGATTCTGCAAGGGGCTGTAGGTTGACTAGGTTATTCCAGCAAACTGTCAGGAAAGTCCGTTATTCAGCATATTACAGTTAAGCTTGTTCAATTCCAATATTAACCTCTGGCAATACAGAACAGCATTTTCAACATCCTACACTCACAAAGCCCTTGGTCAAGGTTTGTTATCGCTGTGCAAAATTACCTCCAGATTCCTATGACCTCCACTCACCCTTGCATCGCAGTAAGTGACCGCAAGCGATTAGAAGCGAGAGTGAATGAGGGTCAAAGAGAGAGAAAATGGTGCAGTTATGCATTTCAGAGGCTTTTCCAATCATCTGTCACCAAGTCCAATCTGTTCCTTATAGGGAAAGGCCATTCCCCTCATATTTTCCAAACATCACATTGTTATCAGATCCAGTTTCGTGGCCAATTACCCGTCTGGCATGCTGTGCTCTATAGCCTGAATATCTAACTTCATAATACATTACCACCTAAAGACCAGCTATGCAGGCAAGCCTGAACCTTAACGGTGAAGAAAACTGCTTCTTTCATACTGTTCACATATTCATATATGTTATTAATATATGCCATCATAGTTTCAATAAAAATCAAGAGTCTTCATCCTCCTCTAAGAAAACAGTACTTATGAACATCAATAATGTTACATAACATGTTAAAATCATCTGGTTCCGCTAAGTAAAAGCGCACATTAATCATAAGAGTTTTCACTTAGCAAAGCAGTTCCCATCCTCCCGCCCATCCTCTGGTACAGGCCTGTCCACAATCCCACAACAGAAATTAGATGAAAATGCAAGAATACCCGTGACTTGCAACAGCACACCATGTATGTTTTATGAAAAGAGCAAGAAGGAAATTCCAGCCAAAACTAAGTCTATGCTACTATAACTCAGAAAATGTGGAGGGATATAAGAGCCAGAAGGCTGAACTCATATCATGTAAATGTCACAGATTTGAGTCCTGGCTGGTTGGAGGTAGAATTTAGCCTCTTCTTTAAAATGTATCTTAAATACCAATATTTCCTTGGTGAGTTACAGCAGAGAGAAAATCTGATAAAGTCAAACGAAATTTGACACTGCTATTATGGATTAGGTAAATCTAATGTTGTGGTTTTAAAATAAACAAAACTACTAGGGTATATATATAGTGTAACAAACCAGTAATTAAGTCTTTGTGTTCTGTGCCTGTATTATTTATGCCATATCAAAAACCTGTAAAAAAAAGAGGTTACTGTCCAAATGTACATCAGTTTGAACTGCAAATATCTGGCTAAAGACCTAAATACATATCATTTGTTATGAATACATTTTCTAGCCACTCAAGTCTTCAAAATACTGTACGTATACAGACATATTTAACAGTACAACACTGCTCACAAAAATGAGGGGAAAAGACAAATATGTCTAATTTTTGTGAGCAGTATATTTATATAACAATAGTTGGCTAATAGCCCTCTGGTGGTTAGCAAGTAGGAGGGGCCATGTCCTCAAGTACCAAGAAATTTCAGTAGAGCTGAGAGTAGAACACTCAGTTTGGAATTGAATAATTTTCAGACTACATTATTAAAAGTGCATTTTGTTTGGCAGGTTTGAGTGGTTCAGACAGCTGCCTAGTTGACTAATATGACCTATATGTTGCAGTGGAAGTTTGGATAGCAGGCTAGATGACATGCAAATCCTTTATCCATTGCCTCACCAGAGGTGCACCATGAACCATATACTCCTGAAAGCAGTTACCAATTCATGTCTGATGGTCTTTGTCAGGTTTCCAAGTCTCAGGATTCCTCTGTTCCCTAAAATTGGATCTGTACTAATGCAACCAGAGAAGGGGTGACCATCCATGCTACATCCACATTGGGGATTTAATAGCCTTCTTCAAAATTATTGTTAAAAATAAATATTAATATGAAACTTGCTTAGCTTTTAGTTAGTTTTAGTCAGTTGACACCAGGGGGCTATTTGGCTGCATTGATATTCCTTAAAAACATGACTAGATCAAATTTTTTTTATCTAGTATTTTTTGATAGGACACAACTGAGTGCCATAATATCTGAAGCTGCCAGTATGTCTGTAACTACATCATGTTGTGCATCACTTGTTTTGACCTTACATTGCTAAGAATAAATGATAAACACCCTTGAAGGGGGTACTTATACATTTGCGAAACCATAACAACGAACAAACACAATAAACAAAAAGCTTGACGCACGATAGCGTCACATCCAGTGGAACCAAGCGCATCCTTACTAACACATTCATGTTACAGCGTCAATCACCGTTACAATCGTCGTTACAATCATTACAAACTTTAGAAGAAACTTTAGAGGCGCTCACAGATTTAATCACCAAATCACTTAAAACTGTAAACTTACCTGGCTCTGAGTGGCGATCTGGACGAGTTCTATCCTTTAAAGACACAGCGTTTCTTCGCAGACTCCTCGCTTCTGAAGAATGTACAGTAATCAGTGATAGAGCTCAAATAGACTGCGCAGAGAAAACAGCTTCCTTAGACTCCTCCCTTCCACTGGGACTGAACAGGAAGCTTACAGTGTTCACATTACAGGGCTACACCCACTATTTAACTCGTAACTGTTCTTAATCAACCAGAACAACATCAATAAAACAATAAAAACACACCAAATAAATGCATCCTCTCTCTAAATTCCTTTAATCAACCTGGTATGTTGCTCACTTTCCATGCTCAGTCCTATCTAGGGTCACTTAGAACTGGGTTCCAATCAGCATCACAGAGCACAAGGTGGGAACCATTGCTAGACAGGGTTCTAGTATATGGCAGGGCAAATGCAAACACACACAGACATACTCATGCAGGTACAGTTTAGAAACAGTAACTGTCTTAATGCATGTATTTGGAATGTTGGAGGAGATTGTCAAGGAGGAAACAAATGTTAAGTTTTGTTTATGTTATTGTTTATTTGTTTTAGCTAAGACTTCAGGACACCATTGAATTATTGAATTGTCTGAATTGCCTGTTTAGTCTATTTAGTCACATATTTTCTGTAAATGGGAGTTTAATAGGTATTAAGCAGTCTTCTTATGGTGTTGTCTTCATATCATAATAGATCATTTCCATTGACATAATGTTGCTGTTGCTAATGCTATACCTCCACTTTTGGTTTTCAAAAACAGTTTTCCTTGGTTTGGGGCAATAAAAAGTTCTACAAGGTAAATATACACTCAGATCTAATTTATCCTTATGGGAATATTTGGTCCTCATAAAATAAATAAACCTGACCCACAAATACACACGCACACACTGATAGTTATTAGTGTAGCAAAAAAAATATTTTTTTCTTAAATTAAAATCAAATTTATTTATATAACGCTTTTTACAATGGAGCATTGTCCCAAAGAAGCTTTACAATATTCCAGTATCCTAAAAGACCTATCCCAAACTGAGCAAGCCTAAGGTGAAAGTGGAAAGGAAAAACTCCCTAAATGTTGATAGAAAAAAAGTTGGGAGGACCAAAACTCAAAAAGGGACCCATCGTCCTTGGTTGGCCTAGATGTTAAATGAAATAGTTTGTATTGTATTTAAGTTTGTATTAGGGCAACACGTTGGCTTGGTGCGTAGCATCACTGCCTCATAGCAAGAATTTCCTGGGTTCAATCCCAGGGTGGAGTGGTTGGTGTCCTTTCTGTGTGGAGTCTGCATGTCCTCCCCATTTCTGCATGGATTTACTCCGGGTACTCCGGATTCCTCCCACAGTACAAAGACATGTGTGTTAGGTTAATTGGGGAGTTCTGGTAGCCCTTAGTGTGGGACTGTGTATGTGTGTGTGTGTGTGTGTGTGTGTGTGTGTGTGTGTGTGTGTGTGTGTGTGTGTGTGTGTGTGTGTGTG
>JAUZST010013199.1:0-11130 GCA_034779995.1 Parotocinclus haroldoi
CCTACAGGTCTTTGCCTAACATTTCCATTTACTACAGAAAAGAAGCCACAAGTCGCCACTTAGCCACAGCAAAAGCATGTCAGATCACACTGGATAAGTTCTTTAAATGATATATATGATATATGTATTACACACACACACACACACACACACACACACACATATATATATATATATATATTAGGAAGATATTAGGAAGATATAGATATATATATCTTCCTAATATAACAAATTAAATGATGTGGCACAGTCCTAAATGCTGCTTCATAGAGTTTGGAGGACAGAAACCAGTAATTGTTTGCAGTGTAACAGACAGCTCAAAATCAAACATGACTGAAATGCCAACTCACGTAAGGACATAGCCAGTCAGAAATATATGTACTACAACAAACAACCAAATTAGTCATTTTTGCTTAGATTTTCTTTTAATCCATGGAATTGGCTGACTTCTAACTATTGTACAATAAGACAGGGTCAAAAAGACATACGAGTGAATACTCCTGAAATTTGTCTTTACAACACCACTAGTGCATCTATAATTGTTTGCTTTATCCCACAATAATGAGTTTGTGGCCAAATCTGCAGTAGCTGCACCTGGTCCACAGATTTTAGCATTGTTTGGCTAACTTTTGTGCCCATGCAGTGTGACACATTGCCCCGAAGCATTGACCATCTGACCAGGGTAAGAGCTTTTACCACAAGACTAATAATAGCAAAGTATGCCAAGGCTTGAATTCTTCACAATTATTCCCCACTGAGGGACATGATCGGTGAAAGGCATAATGAAATATAGGAGAACCATGTTTCATGCTGTGGAATCAGATCCACATTTCTAAACCATTTTACTCAAATAGTCAAATCGAATAGAGAGAGCAGCGACCAAAGTGTTACAGGGACTAAATAAAAGCAAAGTGCTTTCACTGATTCAACCTTTATTGATCTAGGAAACCAGGGGCTTAAGGTTATGGCTTTGTCTTCGCTCAACCCAGGCATGAAATGGTCCCCAGATGCAGGTCCCATCTCGAGCCAAGGTCTTAGCTACTGTGTGCTTCTCCAGGTTGTTCAGACCCGTCCTTGAACTCAGCTAGAGGGGAGAAGACTAATTTTCTCTTTGAAAAGTTCAGCTATGAAAAAAAAATAAATTCTCCTGTGAATCAGCTGTGAGAGTCTGGAGGTGATAGAGGAGATGAAAAATATTTGAAAATTGAGTTTAATGCTCACAGCATGTCCCATGTTTGTTTTCTGTGTGTTCATGTCCGCTGTTTATCCATGTGTCTCCCTTACTGAAGGCACATGAGGAGCATCATTTACATTATTCACACACATTAAGATGCAACGATACATAGGCTAAAAATAAAAAGAGACTGACTAGAGAATTAATCAAACTTCGACTCCACACGAAGCAAACAGATGTGTCCTATTTAGGCTAATATCAACTTTAACTTGTAAGCGAGTGAGCAAACTTGTGATTGATCGTGTCTGTCATATTCAGAGCCAAAGATCAGCCGTATCCTCTTCTAGAGTAGTACAACTCTGAAATATTATATGCCTGATCTGTTATTCCTTTATTCAAACGCCATCGATTGACTAGAGTGATCAGAGGCATTGCCCTCAGTGGAGGAGATTAAGACCAGGCTGACACATGGAAGGCTTGCCAGACTTTGATGATGCTGCAGCATATCCTTTTGGGCTTTCAAACAGCGTGGAGCGTGAGTGTGCTACCTCACTCAGCTGTCTGGAGAACAATCATTCAGTACAAAGCACTGTCAAGGCATCAGTCAGCTGCAGCTGCAGCCAGCCATTCGCTAATTCAAGCAGCCTTGTCTGCATCTCACTGTGGGCTTACACGTCCAAATCCCACATGCAATTAAGAGTGCTTTTAGGGGCCATGGTTCAAGCAATGTGCTGGAATGCTCAAATATGGTGCAACTAGAAGCCTATTTTCATCACATGCTCAAAAGAGATCGCAGCCTAAGCTTGTGTGCGCTGTGTAAGTAGTCAACAGTTTGTAATCCAGCAATGTTTATTGCACACTAAGGGTGCTATCACTAAGTAGGAACAAGATTCACATAAAAACATATAACACAACAATTTACCATTACAAAGTGCTGTGTATCGGTTGCATTAACAAACACAACTACTGTACAGTGCCTTCCAGCTGTGTTGAAACATCACTATCGTGATAGTCTCAGGCTTTGCATGCTATGCTCACACCCAAGGTCTGAAAAAAATCTGGTTTGGGTTACTGCAGGTGTACAGATTTTGGTTTAATCCAGTGTTTACCAAATACAAAAAAATATAATTTATTGCTTTACTAAAAAACTGCTGCATGATAAACTATTATAATTTCCATTTCTTATTGTTTTAACTACCAATACTTTCTTTATCCTTGTTGCCAACCCAGACTTTTCTGCGCCATTGAAATGATAAAAAGTGATCAATTCATTAAAAATGTTACACAAAAACAATTAAATGACATGACTGAAATATTCACATTATTTATACTTACTGAAAGTACATCCTATACTAGCTGTTGACTAACATTAGCATATCGATAGAAAAAAGTCAAAAAAATACAGCAACATGTCTTTATGCATAAATAATTATTTACTTATAAATTAATATTCAATTACATATTTAGGTTATGATTTAAGCTTAATTGTAGCATATATTAAAGTCATGTAAACATTATCATAAGGTAATTCAAACAAACTTTACAATTTACAATTACAATTTACAATTTCAAAATCATGCTTACTTTTACTGATGTCAGCAAAATGGAGTGGCACAGGGACTTTACTGATTGACCTCCTACCTGCCTGTTATTAGAGGATCAGACAGGACATTGAACAGTAGTGTCTTTTCTTCCAGTGTACCACTAAACTGTATACAACATAATAGCTACAGAAATTGATACAATAAATTAATGTTATGCAATTGTACTGTTTCTTACTATAAAGCTAATGTTTCCAAACTACTGCAAAGTTTTGTACAGTTTAAGCCAGTTTTATCTGATTCTGAAAGATTCATGATCATGCTCATGCTCCAGCAGGTCATAGCTTCACTAAGTAAGACACATATGATATACTTTTAATTAAACATTATATATCATTATAAAATACAAATTAGATGTGTTTCATCAGTAATTCTCATTGACATGGTATTAAGTCTAAATGTTATTAAACTGTTAGTGACACTGCAGGTTTTCTAGTCTCACATGCTCACTTGTTTTAACTGAAACCCACATTAAGGAACAAAAGTGAAGGGGTAAAAATGAATATCTTGTAACAAAACAATTTGTTCATGAAAATTACCTTTAGGTCACAGTAGTTAACCTGGTGAAATTATCCATGCTGCCTCCACTCTCACCCTTCAAAACAAACTGGGTGAACATAAATGGCTAGATATTTTAGCCCCTGGCTCAAACCGGCTGCAATTATCTAAAGAAAGAGGTGCTAAGTGTGTAACAGTGAAGGGCAGGTGGAAACTAATTCATGCCTGAGGCAATCTGGAGAACATTCTTCCTTGCCTGTGTGCCTTTTTCTGGCTGTATATTTTTCAGAAGTGAGAAGATGAGCTTGTAATAAAGGTAATGTGAACAGCTGGCCAATAGGATGGATACTCACAAAAAGCATCATGACCACCTAGAGATAAAATAACTTTAATGATCTTACTGATAATTGCACATGTCAATATCTGGGCTATATTGGATATTCTCTAGGTAAATTTTCAAAAAACATGTGTCGGATGTGGGAAAATGAATCCTGAGTGACTTTGGCAAGAGCCAAACTATTTACTCCAGATGACTGGTTTGGTGTATCTCTGAAACACCAAGGCTTGTATGGCACTCCCAGTCAGCAGTGGTCTAAGGACCCACAAACGGCAAACTGGAAGAGTTGTTGGACACCCATGGTGTAATAATAACACATGAGTGTAACGTACGAGATGTCACAGGTTAGAATTTTGGTTACATTAGATATGTTTCACAACACACAGCGCAACACCCCATGCCCATGCCCATCACTGTACACAGATGCAGATGTATGCATTGAGTATAGGATTGAACAAATAATTGTACACAGTTATCAGAAATTTTGGGTCAATGGCCAGGAAAGTCCAATAATCTAAATCCTATTTAGAACCTGTGTTTTTATTCCTCAAATAGAGGATGGACAAACAAAAACCCATAAACTGTGGTCAGCTCCAAGCACTGATTAGGCAAGAATGGGTTGGCATCATTCAAGACTTTGGCCAGAAAGTGATATATAGCATGCTGAGGCGAATTGCAAAAGTCTTAAAGAAGAAGGGTCAACACTGACAATATTTTGGTTAAACTGACTGTATTTGTCAATAAAAAAATAATTAAATGAATGCTTATAATTGTACTTCATTGTACCATATAAACATCTGACAAAAGGTTCTAAAAAACCTGAGGCTTAAACTATAAACAAGTAAACTATGGGCAAACCGATATTTGTGCCATTCTCAAAACGTTTGGCCATACCCAGAGAATAATGTACTGTGAAGTTTGACAGTAGAACCATGAAGTGGCCAAAAGATTTTCAAAATCCATAGTAGAACTGTAAAATAATTTATGCTCAGCTCACAGTCAACCAAATGTACATTTCTACTATGCAATTTGATAGTAGAACCATAAAGTGGCCAAATTACTATCAAAAATGTATAGTATAACTGTGAACTTTATCATCAAACTGTGGATATTTACTTTCAAACTGTTTAGACAGTTCAATCAATTTACAGTTTTACCATGAAATCTCACAGCACATTTTTCCCTGGGTATGCCCTGTGAAATTATGATCATGGTGTTCACTGTAACGTAACATGTTTTAGTTAACAAGTTGGAAGATTGTTTTACAATAAAATGACAAAAGCCTGTGTTAGGTATTTGCACACCATACACTTTAGAGGTTGTGAGGTGAACAAGGAAACAGTTTGCCAGTGAGGCAATTTAGTGCATGTGTGAAAATAAGTGAAAAGATTAGTGTCATCTATGTTTCGCATTTGATTATCTTCATGTGTTCAGAGATGTGCACCATCTGCTCAAACCTTCCGATAGAAACACACACACAGTTTGCGCGCACCTGAGAAATTACCAATCCCGTGAGTCCTGTTTTTGTCATCACATTCTGTGTCAACTATTATTCACACTAATGAGCTGTAAAAAATATTTACACATACAAAAATGGGTTTTGTTCTAATAGGAAATAAATTGATTGTTACAAGTAGCGGGTAATTTACACTGCCCTTTAATGTCTGCATTTGGAATGGTGTATTTGTACCACATATACCTGCAAAGTAAAACTTGAAAGAAAAATAAGTGCCATGATGTGCCCAGGCTTTGGTGGGCTGCATACATAGCAATAAAATTTGGTTTTGAAAGTGTGGTGATGCAACAAACTGTTATATGTAAAATATCAAACATACAGTATGTTCTTGATTAGAAATAGTTTCACCTTTCTGATTAATGACTCAAGTAAAATGTAGAGATTAACATGTATCCTGAATAGGGTGCCAGACCTTTGCAAAACTGGATAGGGGTAGGGGTCACTGTTGAGATGCCAGTGGATGAATGCTCATTTGTGCCTGGGTGACACTGATAGAAGGCACCAAACTTTGATCACTGACACCCGGATGTATTGCAACTGATATTATTTGTATTTAATTAAGTACAAAACTATTGTGTTTTTTATAACTTCGAAAAGTGGTAGGAATGTAGTAATAAAAGCAATAATCACAAAAATACATTGTTATGATTTATAGGTCTTAAAAAGGAAGGATAATTACAACACCAAAAAGAAGACGTCTGCAGGATTCATCCATTTTTATGCATTTCGTAAATAAAAATTAATGTTATGTGCTGTCATGGTAAAATCTATTAAAAGATTAAAGGACCACATTTTTGTGTATATGGAAATAGGATTGTGAAGTTTTTTTTCCATACTGTGAGAAATTTATATGAGCATCTAGTTTTTGAGCATCTAGTTAAATCTGATTACCATCAGACAGTACTAATGAAATAATGAAATCCCTCTCAGAAATAAAGCACTTAAAAACCCTTGCAACCATAGTAACCGTATAAGCACTCACTCACTCCAGTGCTTACTTCATTACTGTGATCTTACTTGACAGGGCTTCTGAAATATCTGAGGAATGTTCGTAGTTTGAGGGCCCTTTGGTAAAAAAAATGAATCCCTTCATTTTCTTAATCACAGATGATTCTGAAAACAAACAGAACATGTTAACTTTGGGTAGGAGATAATGTCATGTAACATTTCGGTTACTGATGTTTACTGCATGGTTTTTGAAACCTACTTCAGTTAAAATGGCCTCAGGTACCCTGAAAAAGGTTTATTCATTCATTTCCAGCCCTCATTTTCCTCTTTTGACCACTAACATTTCAATACTAATACCATCTTATTGGTATTGTGTACAATGCTATCACATTAGTCCAGTTTTGTTGAAACTAAATTTTCACTTTCACTTTTCAGTGAAAAGCTTAAATTTTTCACTGTTCACTTTCTGGTGTCTCCTTTTTACTTAACTTCTGTTCATGGCTCCTGCTCCTGAGACAAGCCATGAGGAGACGCTTGACGAGACCAACAAGAATGTTACCAGGACAAATGCCTTATATAAAGCACAGGGAGAGCACAGTATGCAGTAATTAAGCATTTCTGTTTGTAATAGCATTGCATTTTAGTGTTGTATTAGCATTGTTAGAGTTAGCTGGTAGTTCCACCAGTTTGTTTTATCCTCTGTGTTAGCCTGTTTGTAATGAGGTATTTGCACTCACGTCTTTCTCAGTCTCCCTTCCCTGTACCTAGTCTGACAGTTCCATACTAACCAGCAATTATGAGGGAACTGGTATGATTATGGAACTGGTGCGATTCTCAGGCTAAAAGCTAAAGATAGCTGCTAAATCGAGTCAAATCTGCCTAGATGTCTGTGATAAAAAAGATCCCATTTTGCAGTACAATTATAAAATATATATAAATATACAAAATACTTTCATTAAACGTAGTTAAAGTTTAAGGTAAATATTCCATAAACTGTTTTAGTCAAGTAAAGTAATAAAGAGCAAATACACTGAAGAGCAAATGTTGTTTTCATATTTTCTGTTCTATATAACTGATAAAGTAAACTTCAGCTGTTTGTAATATATATGTTCATCTGAGAAACAATAATAAATTCTCACAATGGGAGGCAAAACTGTTTTGCGACTCTGCAGGTAAGCATATTGGAACTTAACTCTATTTATTCTTCTTCAATATTGTATGTCCCTTTTTCTTTTGAATTATTATGTACAGTGCAGAAAGACCAGAAGGAGGGTAAAAAAGCTAAACAAACCCCAGAAATTGAAAGCTACACAACAAAGATCGTGCCATTTCTTCCAAACAGCCATACCTTCAGATAATGTCATGAAATCGTTGGCACATAATTTCATTCATTTTCCTTTTTACTTGAATTTTGCTGCATGGATCATTTTTTAAGAAGGCATTGAACAATGTGTTATTCTTTTCTTTGATATGGAACTTTCAGGTATTGTGTTAGTTGACTAAGCTTTGTGTGTTATTTTGTGTATTGACTGAGTGAAGTGCAAGGCTTTACTAAACACACTGGCCCCCCCATGGCACACGGTGTAGACAGAGACAGTGCTGACTCGAGCACTTGGTGGAAGAATTATATGTTTTTGTAAAGCTGAATCGATATAATTAAAATTTGCCTCTGCTTTGTCGGAAGCTCTGTCATTTCAAAGTGGGAACCTCAGCAAAGTTGTTGTTTTCTTCTGCTCTACCAATTTGCATCAATCCTATCATCTCTGACAACCTGCTTGCAAAATTTATTGCCCACTGAGCATAAGAGAAATTGTTTGTGGAAGTCAGCAATTATGGTGAGATGATGACGATCTGTTTAGCAGTCTCTAACCTAACAAGTAAAGGCATTTATGTCACCGTCTATGCATGTGAAGGGGGATTTGTCAGGAGCTTTTGTGTTTCCTTTTTGTGTCTTCTTGTTTCTACAGTCATTGCCCACTCATATCCTAGTACTGTGTGTACCTAATAAAGTAGCCAGTGAGGATATATCTATAATAAGATGGAAACAGAAACTCCATAACTTCTGACATGAATATCATGTGGTACATTTACAGAGTGGTGCAATGGACTGATGCTCTATCTAGAGTGTACCTCCGTGTGGTACCTCAGGTAGTGAATTCCAGGATAGGCTCTAGACCCTGACTTGGATAAGGTGGGGGACAAAAATTAACCACCTTGCATTACAGCCGCTGGCTAAGTCTAAGTATAAGTCTGCTTGTGCCTTATAAGTAGCATTGTAACTAATTTCTGTATTATACAGTCTGGATGACAGACCATGGTTTGAGAAGGGGCTTTTGAGATGCAGTATTTGAATAGAAAATAAAATGCAGAAATAACAGTATAACATTAATGAAGTTAATACTGAATAAAAAAATCACCAGTATAAGTGGGTCTGATAAGCATTAATGCAACCTTGCTTCTGTCATGAATTACCATTGATGTTCATATGACAGCAAGTAAACAAACAATGAATATAAAAGCAATAAGCCATTTAACACCTTTCTGTGATGGTCCAGTGGATAAGGTACTGACCTATGGATCAGAGGGTCCAGGATTCAAACTAATTTTCACATTGGGTGATATCATTTTAAGAAGTAATTCAACTTCAAGTTCTATGTCTGCAGTAACCCCTCCAACTCACCAGAGGGCAACCACACCTGAGTATTTTCTTTTGGGATTCAGTATATTACATACATTCGCTCTGTCGTGTGTACTTTTTTAGCAGACATTCAGTCTTTTCTTATTCATTGCAAAGTATTGCCAGTTGCATTATCTGAGTTTAAGTTTTCTACTGTATATGGACTGTTTATCCAAACAGTCCATGACAAAGACCATTGTCTTTGCCTTTTTTTCATATTCTTAACACATTACATATTCTTAACACATTACATATTCTTAATACATGTCAATACATACTTTGTCACTGTACTGCAATACTGTTTACAAAGCGTAAATATATCAAATTAAAAAATTGTATGTTTTTTCAGCTATGTAGATTATACATTGTTCTAGCATAGTAATACTTTCCAGGATGCAGGATGATAAAGAAATCCACTTTTTCTGATCGCTTTAGATTTATGGCTGCCGTGTTCTTCATATGCCTCGCCTTAACAATGTAGCACCAACAGCAAAGCCCTCACTCAGTGTTGAAATAATGGGGCATCTCTTGCAGCAGTTGCCAGGAAGAGGAACTCTTCTTTGTGGAGCCACAGCGCTGATAATGAGCCAGCTTGGGCTACAGCGAGGACCCTGAGTCTGTCAGTGTGTCTGTTAAGTGGGTTCAAAGGGAGAAAAGAGTGTTGTGGAGAGGGGCTCCATGAACAAGAGCAACGACTAGGCCCTTTGGCTCCACTCATCTTAGGGAGTGTGCAGTTTCTCTTCATGTTTTTATCAGCCATTGGTTTTCATCTTATATAATTATAATTCGACTTTTTGCTCTCTTCAGCCTCCTCATCAGTCAATTACAGTATAACACGTTATTGATCTGCTCTAGGAAAAGCCATTAAGGCTGTATGAGTGGGAAATCACTTATACAAGCGCTAATGTGATAAATGTTTTAATCTTAGCTTTCTTTAAAGTCACATAATGCACTGTTATTAAGCATCAAATAAATGATTAAATTACGCTTCTTTGGCTTTTGGAAATATGAGCTCCTGGAGAGCCTACTTCTGTGGTGTTTCCCATAAATGTACCTACACGGGAGCGTATTTCTCACATTTAATGTAATGCTAACAATGATCACATGAACAAATGACAAAACATTGCCATTAAAAAAAAACACACAGGATAACAGGCTCTGTAGCTCTCTTCTGTACAGTAGGGACATGTAGCAGGTGTCTCTGCACTCTGCTTTCGCCTTCATAGTCACTGCACTAATCAGTAATGTGCCTGTGCTGTATTAGGCAATGTGTTAGCCCAGCCATTGTTGCAGCACGAGCAAAGGAGCAGAATGGGAGCATGTGGCCCAGTGTCATGCAGCGCGTGATTGGCCTCACTGGGGCTGAACGAGTTGCTTGGATTTGGGGCTGAGCTCCATACGGAGGGCGCTGTGCCTGGGGCCCTGGGGCCATGCAGTCCCAGGTCAGCAGATGGGCCTATGATTATTATTTCCAGGCTCCTGTCTTACCTGACCACTTCCTCTTGCACTGCGAACAGCTGTTTCACTCGCTTCACCGCGAGCATGCTGCAAATGGCCATTTTTCTTCTTGTTCTTTGCTTTGTACATAATATAAATCTTTACAGTGACCCTGCTCCTGGCTCCATCCACCTGTGTCTTAGTTGCCAGCAAAATCTCCCACTGAGAATTCTGCTTTTTTCTTTCTCATACCATTTTGATCTGTGGATAACCGAGATTCTTATTTATGCCATCTAAAGGAACAGGTGTCATGAACAGATATCTGAAATCAACCAACAAAATATGAACAAAGGGGAGATATTTTTTTCTAATAGGCCAAACAAATGTGGTGGTCTTTCCACAAAATCAGAAATATGTACCATTGTACATCTTTGGATCTACAGACAAAATGTTGAAACAGATTTTCCACTGTACGTATAAGTTATGGTTTAATGTAAAATAGATTCCTTTTAAATGCTTGTTATAGATTTTAGGCCTAAAGGTATAGACTTTCTATAGGTTTTCTATGATTTTAACAAATTATACTAATATCTGTCATACAGGTTAAAAACATACAGTGATCGTGACACATGGAAAAATTAAGAGCATTGGATTCTGTCAATAGTGATAGGTAAGATGCTGATTGATTGAAAGAGATTTTCCTCTTTCTCTCAGCTTTGCCTCTTGAGAGGGACATGTGAGGCATACTGTAGTTTTTTGGATGAATACCCTTTTTATGTGCACCAATTTATCACGCCACAGGGAAAAATGCTCTACATCTACATGAGCACCTGGTGTCCAGCCAGTCTATTTGCTGCACACACACACACACCTTCACACACACACACACACACACACACACACACACACACACACACACACACACACACACACACACACACA
>JAUZST010013200.1:0-11130 GCA_034779995.1 Parotocinclus haroldoi
AAATCGTACAATAAAGGTTTAATAAACATTTAATATGTTATATAAATTATAGCACGTCCCGTCTTGTAACATAGGGCTTGTTCGATTAATCGTACCAGCCGGTTATTAGGACCAAAACCATCACGTCCCCATGTCCCATTAACCGAATTCGACTGCGTTATCATGTCTAGTTATAAGTGATTTAGCGATATTTTATATATTTTGGTTCCTCGTGTCTGAAAATGTTAGGATTTTTAGGGTGATTAGCTAAAGATAAATATAACGTCTTTTGTATAATTTTTACAGATTATTCATGCAGCTGTAGTTCAAACCAATACAATCTTTCATTGGCATTTTGGCATCAACAAAATTGAGTTATAAAGTCTTTTTAAAGAAATGCTTTTTAAGTACATTTACTAATACTTCCACATTTATATAAGTATAATACACAAATGTTACTTTGCTTTTTACTTACTTGAACTTTTACCTATTTGTTTTTTTATATAAAAATAATAGTACTTTTATTTAAATAAAGAACTTGCGTATCTCTGTCACCTCTGATTTAGTACGTTTAGTACATTAACCCCTGCATCACCACCAGCACAGTGAACAGGTTAGAAAGCCTAGGGGATGATATTTGATATGATATTATTGACTTAATGAAATAGAGATTATAGAGCAAACCCCACAAGTTTGCAAGTCAATGACGCAAGAAGGATACGACAGAAGGAAAGACGGTGATGGGCGGTGATGGGCAGGCTACACCCTCCCAGACTTGCCATATTTATCAATAAATCATTCCCCTTTTTCTTGAGATTCTCTTCCTGTGCATTCCTCTGTCTTTTTTGTTCGCAGTAAACTTTGCTATGTGGGTGTATAGAAGATGAATTATTAAGACTCCCGAGAGAAGATGCTGTCTCTCACTTATTCATAAGCCACGCAGGAATAGAGTTATAGTTTAAAAAAGGCAAGGCACACCTACGTATGTGTGCAGGGGTGCAACCGAGCAACTTGGTAAAGCAGGAAAAAAGGGTGAGAACAGCTCCAAAATGAAAGAGAAAGCAAAGAGACGGGGAACTCTTTGCTCGCTACACTACACGGGAACAGCCATTTCAGCCACATGCATGACATCACACACTCCCGTGCAAACCTGGGTACATGGGTCATACTGCAGAGCTCAATGCTTTTCGTTAAAACACGCCACCTGTCATCAAGTAGGACTTTACAGTACATGCTTGTAGCAGTTGTAAGTCACACTGGATAAGAGCGTCTCCTAAACCCATGGATTCCCAAGCTGAGATCCATGTCCCCCTTAGAGGGCGCCAAACATCACAGGGGGTGCTCGAGGCTTTGCTCTGAGGCTAAAATGTTTAGTCTTGAAAAGAGTAAAAGAGAGAAAATACGAAAAGAAGATTAAAATTAAAGCTACAAAAGGAAGCAAAGAGAACTAAATGACGATATGTTCATATAAAATAGACAGCTGGCTGGACCGGTGTAAAAAGCACCACTATTGGACGCTGGAGAAGTGGGAACATATCTGGGCAGCATATTTTTATTCCATTTCTAAAAATCTGTTCATATTTACTTAATTTCTGTTCCTGAACTATACTGCTCACAAAAGTAGGGGCTAGTTCAAAATGAAATAAAATAAAATATCCTCCATTTTTTTGTGAGCAGTGTATTATTAAAGACTTATTTGATTAGATAAATTAATTTAATTCTTACCTATATCATCTAAGGCACCAAAGGAGGTCGGTTCCCTTGTTGAATTTTGGTCCTCCTATCCTTGGTTTCTTCTATCCAAAAGTTTACCGAGTTTTTCCTTGTCACTGTTACCCTTTGGGATTGGCTTTAGATATCAGAAGATAATCTAAAATTGCAAAGCGGTCTTGCGACAACGTTCTGTTGCAAAAAGCTCTTGAAATAAATCTGACTTTGAACTGAATTGATATGGTTTAAAAGTCGACTCTCTTGCTCAGAACCAAGCCTCGACCTCACCTAACAGCTTTGGCACACACCATGTGTGAACCATTTCATGTTCCGAAATCTAGCACAAAGCCTTCCCAAGAGGTACTCATATTAATAGGTACGCACGTATGAGTTCTATCTATTTTTTTAGTTATCCTGTACTTTAACTTAATTATTCCTGTAACTTATTTGCTGTTTCACTTTATTTATTGTATAAAAGCGCTTACTTTTTACTCATTGGTCTGAATTACTTGAAATGATTCATATAGTTGGAGTATAAACTCAGCAAAAGACATCCTAAAAAATGTAGTTTAGGTACATTTAGTAACACTTTTATACTTGAGCAAACGATTTCAGCCGTGCTTAAGTATTTTGTTCAGATTAGCAGAAATTTGACTTAAGTAAAGAAGTTGCGTACGGATGCTCATACATTTGGCTAGGCAGACTATAAACAACAAAAGACATTTAGAAGGAGGAGGGAGGAGGGAAGCGTAGAAAGTCGAAGGTTAAAAAAAAAATCACAGAGAATTCGATGGTGAAAGTGGAAAAGATGGCTAACACGGCACAGAATAGAACTCGCTTTGACCTGTAACACCAGTTGGTAATGTTGACAAGCTCAAATAATGATTTCTGATTCCCAGACGGGAGCTGACAGACAGCTCAAAGTGACTTTCAAAGTGTCGGCGAACACAATAGCACTCACACACATGAACACACACTATACCTGCTAAGCTAAGAGCTGGCGTCAAGAAAGGGCTCTACCCTGGAGAGAGAGAGAGAGAGGGAGGATTACTTTGCTCCTCTATAAACCTGGCCTTTATTCTCTGACCTCTGCTAATGCTCTACGATCTCAAAACACAAACACGCACAAGTTTGTCTTTCTATCCTGCTGGGGACTTTCCATTGACAAAATATTGCTGTGGCTAATAAATCCTACACCTAAATCTAACCTTAAACCTCAGTCACCTAAAGCAAAGCTTTGTTGTTTTTTTTAGGTTATTAGAAAAACTAAATTCCTTTCAGGGACATTGTACAGGTGAAAATGTCAGACCTTTCTATCCGTGTGGAGACAACCCAAACAACCCCCCAAACCTCAACTCTCCTCCCCTGCACACACCTAAACGACTCACCTCAAAGCCCTTCAGTGATGCCTTATCGCAAACAATAAGCCTTTCAAGTCCGTTCGAACCATTAAAGGAAATTGCAGGTGGTAAGACTTGTAAGCCTTAACATGATATAAACATCCTGCATTATTCAAGTATGATGTTAAAAGCTCAAGAAACAGATTTCCCCCCTGTTTTACGGTAATTGAAAAGATTCCGCTCTTCCACTGGTAGATCTCTATTGTTGCTGTTGATATCACGCTGGGTAGTGAAGTTAATTGGCTCTAAATGCACTAGTGGGTAAAACATTTATTTATTTTCCAATGTTTCTTTCCTCTCTAGGCTACATCCCAAATTCAAGCATGCATCTTCAAGAAAGTGTCACAGTGGCTTGGTAATCTATCCCAGAAATGCTGTCACCCTGGAAAGTGCGATAGTCCATGGCAAGGCATCGTTAATACAGTCGATTCCGGTTAATGGGACCAGCCGCTTATTCGGACCAAATCCTAAAGTACCGAAGCAAATCCTGTTATATACGTGTAATGTTATTCGCTTATTTGGTCCAAAATTCTGCTTAATCGGACCAAAAACGAATTTCTCCCCAGCCCTCTACTGCCACCTACAGGTCTTACATTTACATCTTACATCTAACATTTCCATTTACTACAAAAAAAGAAGCCATAAGTCACTTAGCCACTGCTAAAGCGGATCAGATCCCACTGGATAAGTTCTTCAAACGTTGGCTGGAATTGAGTAAGAACTTGTTTTTTACAGTATTATTACTTCGCATGCTGAGTATCTGTACATTGTGTTGTAGATCGTTTCAAAAAACAGTAGTTCTTGTTTGTACGTTCGCTATACGTGTAAATCGTACAATAAAGGTTTAATAAACATTCAATATGTTACATAAATTATAGCACGTCCCGTCTTATAGGGGACATAGGGCATGTTCGATTAATCGGAACCCAGCCGGTTATTAGGACCAAAACGATTGTGTCCCGATGTGGTCCCATTAACCGAAATCGACTGTACACACACACAACTGAGTCTCTAAGCAGAAGTTAATGATTGGCGGAGAGGTGAGAAAAAAGGAGTGATTGTATGTTGGTGTGCCAAAAGCATAAAGGTCTAAAAGCAGTGGCAAAAAAAACAGTTTATAGGAAATTCTCATCGGAATTGTAGCAGAAAGACAAAGATGACAGACAGTGTCCATCTTTTGAAGAAAAAGTGGCTTCGCTTCTAGAAGACAACGTAGAACCCTCACCCACATCAAACATTCACTGCACTGTACCACCTCTTCTCAGTCTATGAAACCTGTTGCACACCCCATGGGAATTTATAGCCTGATTACCCTTATGCAATGCAATCTGTAGGAGAGTAAAGTTACTACCACCTTAAACACAAAAGGTGGCCAAGTCTTTGTCCAGTGAGCTGATTAGTTTTTTAGGTAGGACAAGACTAGTATAGCTATGGAGAACATACCAATCGCCATACCATCCTTGCAGCACTACCTTGCCCAGTCACTATGCTGAGGTCCTATTTTAACATTTTTCCTGGACAGAGTCACATAAGACACATGTAGGCAAGATGGCCGGGCAGGTATCGCCTTTACACATCGCAGGTTATCAGGTAATATTATAGAGCGGCCAGTGGATTTACTGCCATGCTTGTGGAGCTAGGATGAAATTAAAACAGCTAAGGAGATCCTGGATCAGGGACAGGATGCCAATCCATCTTGGGGCTTGCCGTTGTAGCACTGAGGGCTCAAATGGGTTCCTCTGTGAAACACACAGCCAATCATGTCTGGACCTGGTGGGATGGCACCACCGAGACTCGATCCATGGACCCTGCAGTGATGGTCTGTCATCTTAGGCTGCTGAAACACGAGAGTGCTTCGGATATGTATTTATTTTATAAAGCAAGGCCTTCATTTACACAACACGTTGAAAGTCTTCACAGCAGTCTTCAAATTTCTTCGCAACATTCCCAAAACAGTGCTCCCCTTAGTGGTACTGCAGGTGGATCACGAACAAGCATGTGACTCATGTGAGTCGTGTACCACCGCCATAATGATCACATGCCAGCAGATCTACATTTTTTAACGATGTCTTTGTACTCATTTTGACTTTTCCTTGCTTTGCTCCTCTGACTTCTCCAGGCAGGCAAAAAAGGGGCCGCGAAGAGTGGCACGGTCTGCCCCGGAGGACTCCGGTCCCACCAGGCATCTCAACAGGGAGGTCAGTACTCATTAACTTCACTGTGAGCGCAGCAGGAGAGCTCCACTGACCAGGATGCCCCAACTACTCTACGCTGACCTTTTATTACCCATCCGCCGCTTCCACACAAGAGTCTGTCATAATATTTCCTTTTTACATCACATCCAGTGAGAAATATAGGTGAATTTATAAAGTGCAGTTATTTCATTATTACTATTAGCATTTAATTTCACCGTGATTATGTTTAGTCCTAATTCTGAGACACAACACTCTTCTTGTTATGAAAACACTGCAGCTATGAGGAATGGTAGCCTAAACATTTCTACAAACCATTTACAAGGCCTACACATGTTCAGCTTTTCCCCTCCGTTTTTAACCCATTTCTGGGTTTCTGATTAGAGCTGTGGGGGTTCTGGCACATATCTACTGAAAACACAAGGCAGAGGCAAGATCGTGCCTGAGACGGGAAACCAGACCATTGCAGGGCTGAGTACGGGCTGTTGAAAATCCAAGAGATTGAATCTATGGTCAAACTACTTGAACACAGCCAATCGTGTGTGTGTGTGGTCAATGCCCTGGGCAGAAAGTACTCCTGGGACTCGAACCTGGGTTCATGCAGTGGTGGATGAGCATATTAGACTCCTGTACTCGTCGAGTACCATGCATATGTAAGTTAATAAAAAAATATCTATTTTATTAATCTAAATATGGCTGCTTGTTAACATAGTTTCTCATTGACAGGATGCGTTAATTCAGTTCATTTAGCCTGAGAGGCAGGTAGCGGTGAAGCTGCAGAGGAAATGAGAATAGCTATGAAGAGTAGATTAAAACACTCAGCTGTACACAACCTGGGGCAGCATGTGCTGTAGTAATCATGCATCGTTAACCTACATGAATGAGTGCAATTACACAGATGTATGGGTAAGGCAGCAAATTCGGTAAGTGATTGTGGTGTGTATTCTGCACATCTGTGTGTGTACAGCCCAAGCAGACATTCGTTTCCTTGCCCCTGACCCAATGCCCTCCACCCCCTGGGCGTGGCCCCCATACCTGTGAAGCAGACGGGGCACTTGAAGGTGCCGCCCATGCCCTCGAAGCTGTGCTCGATCAGGTGGCATAGGAGCTTGGCCGGAGAGTCAAACATCTGGTTACACAGCTTGCACTCGTGATTGATGCCTTCCTCTGCAACACAAGAGCACATGATACAACAGGTTACACACGCAGCAGTCAGGGTCAGGAAGAGACAGCGCAGAGAAAAGACGGAATAAATACCAGTCACGCACTCGCAGTTCAAAGCCCAATCTGTGCCGAGCTCATTTTCATAAATTATGTGCAGCGCAACGTCTTTATGGTTATTGATGGAAATAGCATACACAGTTGGAAAACGTGCCATCTTCGCTCTCGCCAGTCTGGCTCTGGCCAGTCTGACCAGCCTACCCCCACCTTCCCTTCCCCTCCTCCTCCTCCTCCTCTTCCCAGTGTCATCTTCTTCCCGGCCGGTAATTGCCTGCCACCCCCTAGTGCCATGGGCGCAGTGCCCTCCCCCTCCTGCCTGCGGCTCTATTTTAAGCCGTCCGGAGTGACATCAGTGGCCCCTGTACCTGGCCAGAGTAGAACAGATGAAAGGTGGGCGTCGAGACCTAGCAGGGTGCCTCCGTTCCCTTCTTATCACCCATACGCCACACAGACCTGAGAGTTTTCTCGCCTGCTGGCACTCCATCATGACGCCCATCTCCTGAGCTGCTTCTTTCCCAATACCCTAGCAACTCAGCCTTCATTAAGATCTGTGGAGCCCGAGATGCCACCGTGAAGTCTGTGGGGTGTGGGGGTTAATAAACATTTCAATCAATCACCCCTAGCCTCGCAAGCTGCCTTCCAAAAATTGGCACCTCCATTGATTCCGATCTAACTATGTCTCAAAGGTAGCTGTAATCTCTCTATGAAAGGCGAGGCAAAGGGACGGCAAGCAGGTTAGCTTGGCTAAGGTTAGGGATTAGACTGTTTAGTACAGTGGGGGTGGCAAGGACAGACCTTTGGTGTCGTCTTAGACACTAGCCACCGAAAATTCCTCTTGCAGTGTGGGGAATCGGTGGGAGCCGGGATTCAGGATTCAGTGCCACGTGTCAGACGACTTTGAGAGGATATTTTATGAAGTACTGTCATGTGGCAGGGTGCGAGGCTTCAAATAAGCTGGAAGGAGTGTGCAACGACACCAAAGAGGAACATTGGGGAAATGAGAGGGGTATTGGCAGAAGATGGGAATTCTGCTAAAGAAAGCAGAAAACAAAGGGATAATTGGGCTGTCCAGCCCAAAGAAATGGTAGCTAGGGGGCTGGAGGTGTCTGTGAGTGTATGTGTGAACCCTGCTGTGGTTTGTTCAGCCAGTGAGCAACACGCTCCATCACCTCTTTTTTAGCCTCTGCTGTAACACTAAGCACTTCACTCCAGACCGTGAGTCTATGTATGATGCATGTAGGGCTTACTGTTGCTTGTTACCATCAACCAGCCTCATGTTGTCAGGGAAAGTATTTGATCAGAGGCGCTGACATGCAGTGCTTAGGGAGGGGGTTGCGCTGTATGAGGGGAGCCATTCTATAGCTAAAGTGTGTGAAAAAATGCCATCCATATTATAACTGCATACAAACGGGGACAAGAGGAGCCTAATGAAAAGCTCAGGAAGAGGCCGTCGAATACGCCACTAACAAAAACGTAATCACCTAGAGAAAGACGTGGCTGAAACTGCTCATGATTTTCTTTGTCTCTCACGGAGGCAGGCAGAGGACGGCACCTAGGTGTGTTGATTTGCTTACAAGTACACAGTTTTCAATTACGGCTTCTGCCATGCAGGAGTCCGATCATCTAAAGGAGGAACTAACCTCCTGATTGATGGATCGATAGACTAATCCGAGTTTCAGGACTCCTCTCCATTCTCAAATGCACAAACAGCACTGCTCAAGTGAAGAAGGAGCAGCAGGGAATACTGCTTAAAGCCTCCTTCAATCTCCCAGCATTATTACTTGACTGCTCCATTACAGATCACATGGGTGGAGAAGAAACAAGTCAAGGAGGATGATGGCACAAAATACAAATAAGACGGAAAGAGGATGATGCTGGATATAAAGCATATCGACGGTTGTTCCAGGCATTGTTCTTTAACTTAGAAGTCGTGATCTACACGGTATCTGCCTTATTTATCTGGCGTAAAATATAGGACCGAATAAGAAGCATGGGTAGAAGCACAGACAGGAACATAAGACAGTAATTTTAACAGATAACGTTTTTGATATGCCCGGAGATGATGTTCTGCTTCGGCTCCACCCAAGCTGTTCTTCCAGTTTCCAAAACAAGTGGCGTATTGGCTAAATGTTACAAATAAGCAAAGTTATGACGGCGTGTTATTAAAAGCGTTTGCAGATGGTGTTATTAGTAACAATCCAAAATGTTATGGACTCTGTAATGGTCACGTATGGTTCTCCATAACTGAATTTGGATCAAGGTCATATGGTCTATAGCCACAGTGCAGACGCTCATTGTTTTCCTTATCTTCCCGAGTCTATGCGCCATCTAAAAGCAGGACCTAAAACACATCCTCATCAAAAGAGCTTAAGTTGCAAAAAATGTTTGATTCCAAGACGTGGTGAAAATGGGTTAAAAATTCGTAAACTCATTACTGAGCTCATGAAAAGGTTCAAGTGAGAGCCTACGATATCTTGGGTATAGCTATATCTGAGTCGTGGATGGAGAGTGCCAGGGAGTGTACAGAATAAGGAAGACTGTACTTATGTGTTATTCCATCACCTAAGACACCTACCTCCAGGATAAACACCGCAGTGGCTGCTGCTAAAGCTCTCCGTGTTCTTCCAGCTAATTGACCAGAGGGAACCAGGTGGAGCTCTAAACAGCACTTGTCCCTCGGGACAGACATGTCCATACCCAAGTCCTCCACTCCTCTAGTTCTACTCCTACACTTCTTTTATCTACATTCCTCTTTCTGTCCCTTCCTCTCTTTTCTTCTCTCTCTCCTCCCATCACCTCCTGTAGCGTGCTCTGGCACATAAATGAGCTGTGCGGACAGGAGCAGCCAGTCCTGCTGGGCACGACCCTTCTCGCCCGGCCCCAAGGCTTGCGGCACCGGCCCCAGATTGATGGGCCGGATGGTGAGCGAGGGAGCACCGGCGAGCAGAGAGAAAGGGAGGAGGGTTGGAACCAGGGATGGGGGCCAGGGCGAAAGAGGGGTGGAGGCAACCGGGCTTCTCTAGGGGGTGAGCTCAAGGTGTGTTGCCATGGCAACTCTGAGTGGGAGAGCAGGGAGAAACAGCGGCGTGCTGAGCTTGACCCGTGCCGTTGGGGGTGGCAATGTGGTCCAAAGCAAAGCTCGCATACGCACACACGTACACATGCGCTGCTGCAGATCTGGAGGGGTCTCAGGAGCTCCTGCTTTCCTACTCGCTCGCATCCTCTTTTTCTCTCGCACACGAGCACTTACACAAATACACCTAATACTGCAGTGTTTAAACAATCCCAGGAGCTGCACACCTACCTAGTAACACACCTTGAAAACCGTTTTTCTCATACCCTTTCACGTCCACTAGTAGCTGGATACTCATGACAGAGCTTCTCTCTGTCGGAAACTGGTGCCATTTTTGCCACAATACATTATGCCCCGGCATAGATTGACTCAGTTTCACTTTAATTTCGTTTATGTAGAGATTTTAAGAATGGACATTTACGTTCCAGTACTTCCAAGGGTAAGAAACTATCCGGGATCAAACAGTGGGGTCTCCATTCTCACTACAAGTCTAGATGAATAGAACTGAAAATAAGCAGGAATATGTAACAATGTTTAGTATAGCATGTTGTGAGTTATTAAAGAGCAATTGAGGCTGATTGAGGTGGTCTCGGATTCCAGGTGAGACTGCAGCAGCAGTGCAGGAACCTCCAGACGAAGTACTGCAAGACTATTGCACCAAAGTCTTCTTCAATCACCGCCATTTTCCTACATTATCTCCATTATTACCCATAAGTAACTGCGACACATTTTCAAACAAATCTTTCCTGCTAAGGACACGAGGACCTGCAGTGACCCCGTTTATTGGCCTACATAATCCCGATAAGCATATATTCTAAACTGTTATAGTCCATATTTATCTTCCCTACTAGATATATTAGATATTTATCTCTCCCCTAGATATTCTATTGTTTTATATTCTTTCTATTCATTTCTTATTCTTAATATTGCATTGTGTTCATTTCAGCAGTTCCCAAAGGTGGCGCACAGAAGTTTTGCCGGGTGCATATGAATGAGGCATGTTTGTGCACTGCTATGTTACCCAATTAAATTTTCAGAAGCGTAATGGATGCAACTTGTAATGATATTATAAGTGCCAGTAGAGTCTGGAAGCAAAAGACCTGTAATGTGTGTCTTGGAGTGATTTAATAAATATTCTTATGATCAAACCTCTCGACTACAGAATACGTTTTTGTATTATTATATTTACTTATTTGCTCTCTCTTCTAAATGTTATATTTTGCTTCTGTTTACTTGAACATGTTATATAACCTATATACTATTACTATAAACATGTTAACTTGGTGATTTCATATAAATCCTATGTAAAATATCCAGGCTGCCCATGCAGGTTGGGAGGTTGAGTTTGGGTCCTCTCAATTATTCCTTACCACTGTCACCGTAGGCTTACTCATTAGGGCTCTGAGCCAGGATATTTATAAATCCGCTTCGGGATGAGACTCCATTGTAAAAAAGCTCTATAGAAATCAATTTGTGTTTTTATGTTGAGGGATGTTTGCACTTCAATTCGAACCAGATTTGATTATATTGTACTTTATTATTATACTAATATATA
>JAUZST010013201.1:0-11130 GCA_034779995.1 Parotocinclus haroldoi
AAACTGTCTACATGTATAATTCCTTATAGTCGGTGCACAATAACCGAGTAAGGCGCAGAATAGCGATCCCTGCTGGTTATATAGAGAAACGCAGCTCTTTCAACAACACTTTTGTTGTCTGCTTCCACAAATCCGCATTATTTCTATTCCAATATTTGAAGCCTGGATCCAGAAGCCTTACCCTGCAGGTAATGAATTCACATTGTATTTGAGTAGTCACACAGGTATTGCACAAAAGGCACGCTTCCTTAATATTACTCATTTTTATCTAGTCAGATAAGTCACTTGTGTGTAGATGGCTTTGGATGCTATGCTAAGTGCTAGCTAGGCCGCAGCCTCCCGCCAGTTCATTAGATACAGATGAATACAGCAGAGCTGTAACTAGCTAGCCGCATTTCCTCTCTGTTATCATCGGACTTTACACGGTTTCAATTAGCTTATAGAAATATCACTTATTTTATTTATGGCTTCCTGAATACTTACTAACTCTTGTTTGCAACTTGCAGCGCTCTCAGTTATTCTGGACGATTTTGTTTCATTTTTCTGCAGTGTAGCTTTTTAGCCAATGTGTTCATGTTCATGCAAACCCTATAATATTAGTAACAATGACATAAATAAATAAAATTCATTTATTGCTATGTTTTACTTAGGTTTTAGTTGCAAGGTATGATTTGGATGAATTTGACGAGGACATGACATTACATCCCTCATTCATGTACAAGCTTTGTGTTTTACCCAATCCAGCATTGCGAATTCTGTCACGGCGTGTTTCCTGGCAGATCAAGATTATTAGCACTGTTGGTAAAGCTGTGTAGTAAAAGTTATAACAGAATTGTTCTGAAATAGCACAAGTACTCAGTGACAGTAACAACACGTCCCATTTAATGACAGGTATACTTACATAGGACATTGACAGGTATAGGTAGGGGTCTGTGATATTGAAAAGAAATAAACATTTTCCCTGGATTTTTATTGATAAGAATAATTTGACAGTGTTATGGCAGTGGATGTCTTGGTTCTAAGGTATTTAAGAATTGTTTAAATCCATCAATGTCAGTAGATGGAATTGACAGCATGTCTTTTACGTTGTAATTACCATTAGCATTAGCATTTGTTATGTATTGCCATCTGTTGCTTTTCTTATCGTAAGGCACTTTTTTGCAGAACAATTCCGTTAAGTTTTCTGTATAGCTGACTCTTGAAGATTGTCATAATCTGCTGCGCTGTGGTTATTTGATGAAATAATTTAGTTGGCAACTGATTTCCGACATAGTTCACAGATTGCCATCTTTTGAGCAGCATCCGTCTTTTTAAATCCATAACATATAACATAACATATGAGCTAATATAACATATAACATAACATATGAACTAATATAACATATAACATAACATATGAGCTAATATAACATATGAGCTAATATAATATAACATTTGAGCTAATATAACATATGAACTAATATAACATATAACATATGAGCTAATATAACATATGAGCTAATATAATATAACATATGAGCTAATATAACATATGAGCTAATATAACATAACATATAATATAACATATGACCTAATATAACATATGAGCTAATATAACATATCATATAACATAACATATGAGCTAATATAACATAACATATGAGCTAATATAACATATGAGCTAATATAACATAACATATAACATAACATATGACCTAACATAAAATATTATATAATATTAAATATGACCTAATATAACATAACATAACATATAACATAACATATGAGCTAATATAACATATAACATAACATATATGACCTAATATAACATATGAGCTAATATAACATATAACATATGAGCTAATATAACATATGACCTAACATAACATATCATATAACATATGACCTAATATAACATAACATATGAGCTAATATAACATAACATAACATATAACATAACATATGAGCTAATATAACATATAATATAACTTATGACCTAATATGACATATATTAGGTCATATGTTAGGTTACATGTTATATTAGCTCACATGTTATATTAGGTCATATGTTAGGTTATAACATGTGAGCTCGTATAACCTAACATAACATATAACATTGCTTGTGGCTGAATAAAAGAAGAGGATTGCATCTGGTATGCCTTCCGAAAGGTTTATTGGCATAGTGGTAGTTGTATCTAATTGTCATTTAAATAATTAAAATCTCCTTACTGTGCATCTAGGCAAAAGACATGTCTTCCCTTCAGGCAGTCATTACATGATCTGTGAATTTAGGCTCAAGTTTGCCTTATTTCATTTGTTTATAGTGTGATAGATAATCTAAACTGCAGGCAGATGGCTGCGCAAATAGTGTCTGCAGTGGCCATTAAGGCAGTTTTTTATGTCTGTGTACATTAAAATCTCTCCATTGCAATGTAGACTGTGGGGTTATGAGTAGGCATGACTCAAAGAGGAGCCATTGTACACCACTCCAAAACTAGTTATATTACAATGTCTGAAATATAACTAAAATCTCCCACTCTGTGTTGCAATATCACCTTTTACTTTAAAGTGTATATGAATGTTTTATGCAAAAACCATCTGCTGTTGCATCAAAGCATGCTGCTGGGTCTGACGATCTGACATTTGTTTGATCTTGCCTCTCTGCTTGGGGCTGCGAACCTGGTCCATTCACCAAATCCAGACACAACTTTGAATACAAGCCCAAAACAAAAAGGTTGGGCACTGAATTTATGCAACTTATGCAGTGTTTCTTACATTTACATTTTACTTTTATTTAATTGCAGACCGTTAAACTTGATTTAATTTGTTAAAAGTGATTTCATTTAATTCATTCCTGCATTTCAGCATTGCAACACATTCCAAAAAAACATTTAGCACTTTGTAATGCTGCCATACTTTCTCACCCTGAGAAGGAGAAGCTAGGCTTTGCATTGCACTGCTAACAGACATGTTATTAATGCCATTTGTATTGCTGTTGAAATACCTTTTTTATATTCCATATACTTTATGGTACTTAAAAAACAGTGAACCATCAGCCAAAACATTAAAACCACCTGTACCAATTACACATAACATTACAGCATAGCATACATAGCGCATTCCCTCCACCAACTTCTTCTTATAGTGCATCCTGGTGCCTTGACTTCCAAGGATACAGTGTACCATATGATGGAAAAGAAAGTAGGACTTCGATTATATGACCTTCTTCCATTGCTCCAACGTTCATGTGTTGTAGTCACTGTTGATTGTTTGTAGGGTTAGCAAAGTGAGCACTCTTATCATCCTGCAATTGTAAACATACTGGAAATATTTAGCAGGGGCACAGCAATGTGTTCTTCCCATAACCAGCATTAAACATTTCTTGTCTTGTACCACAGGAGCTCTTCTGTCCATTCTTACCACATGGGATAGGATTTGTTGGTTTTGTGCATTAATGAAACTTTGGTATCGGCCACCTGTTGCTGCTTTGTGGTTTGTCCCTCCTATTGGTAGATTCTGAACACTTCTGACTGAGAGCAGAACACAAGCCTTGTTGTTTAGCAGATGCTCAAAGCATGTTGTCTGGCCACAATGATTTGCACCTCGCTGCGGTTGTTCAGGTTCTTATTCCTGAACATGTAATCACATTATAATATATCCCAGAGCTTAACATGCAGTTTTAGCAAGATAACCAACGTTCTTTGTAGAGTTGCACTGACCAATCAAATCACTAGAAGCCAGTGTTCAGCTTAATGGGCCAGTCTGTCTTTTATAGCGGCTTCTGTTTCAGCGGTATTTACACTTGGACATCGCACGCTGGCGACAGTGGCACAAACATAGCCATGGAGCGTTAAACATGGCTCAGCCACTTGTTGGTTTTATTTATGAGACTGCTGCTGGCGCATGTTGATCATACATAAGCGTTGTATTTTCACTGCTACATAGTCAGCTAATAGTCTCCTTAAATAGTACAGTACTAATGAGAGTTTAGGGATATTAATGAGGGGTTAGTGAGCTATTTCAGACACAGTCAAATCTTTGCTGTGGAAGCTCTTCAGAGTGTGCTGATTGGATTAAATATATGGCAAATATAAGCCTTGAAGACACAACTCAGAAAATGAATTTAATAAGATGTTTAAGGAGCATCACATCAATATGTGTAATTTACCAAACTAATGCAAAGAGGATAATGCTAAAGCTAGCGAGAATGCAGAGCCAGGTCAAAACCAGCAGTCCCTGCTTTCGTTCTTTAGCAGTAAGAAGTTTCTGTATACTGTCATTTATAATTCTGAGACAGAAAATCTAAATGGAATATAAATCAGGATCTAGTAGTGATCTACTTCAGACATAATGATGTCTTTAGTGTGGAAGGTCTTCACAGTGTGCTTTATTTTAAAAAATAAACCGAGAAGGCATTACTCAGAACGTTCGGAACAACAAATTCTATAGAACATTTAAAACAGCATCTCCCCGCTGCATTTGCGGAATTATGCAGAGTAGTCGGTTATATAATCTCTGGTTATTTGTTATTCCTTCTGTGCATGGTTTTAAAGTTTTGGGTAATCAATATGTACACGGTTTAAAATTAGAAGGGGATACCATGAACAGCTCCTGGACTGAAGACTGATCTTGTGAATAATTACATGGGAAATATCTTGAATTGTTGAACTTGCTATACAAGTTGCTGTTTGCTATTTACTTGTTTAAGTAACTCTTGACATTTTTCTAATGTGTGTGTATACTCTCTTCACAGGGATGTCGAAGTTAAAGCTGATATCTGTAACTGACATGCAGTTTCCTCTGTCATTGCTGGAGTCCATCAGTGATCAGCGAAACAGTGGATTATTCTGTGATGTGACCATAATTGTTCAGGACCGCAAATTCAAGGCACACAAATTAATGTTGTCTGCGTCCAGCACTTATTTTCGACAGCTTTTTTCCGTTGCAGGACAAGTGATTGAGCTTAATTTTATCAAGGCAGACATTTTTGAAGAAATCCTCAATTACATATACACCTCAAAGATTAATCGCTTTCGGTCTGACAGGCTTGAGGATCTCATCAGTGCCGGCCAGATCTTGGGGGTCAATTTCATTGCCAATCTTGCGACAGTACTTTCTCAGGTCAAAGAGCTACCTGGCTTGTCAAAAGATGGTGATAGTCTTGGTGCTACAGCTGAGAAAAATGAAAGCGCAACAGAGAACATGCCAATAATCACTGAATCGTTCACTTTGTCCGCTGAGGAATTCAAAATGGTACACAGCAGTGCTGAGAAGGACGATTCTGACGACGATGTTGTTTTTGTGTCTGAGGTGGGAGCTTCCAAATCTCAGAAGGTTAATACTTCTCTGGTTATAGATGCAGATTTGGATGCAGAACAAGCACCCGAAGCCAAAAAACAAAAAGTCACAGATGAAATAAGGGTAATCCCTGATGTACCAAACACCCAGAATGAGATAAGCAAGCATCCTTCTGACAGTGAAGTCATTGAGATATCACAGGACAGTCCTCACCCTCAACAAGACATGGTACCTCTTGAAAGTCCTGTAGTCCCCCAAAACACCAGCAGCTCTATACCTGCTAACTGTACAGCGTCGCCCAAACACAGTGCACCATCCACTCCAGTCCATTCAAATCTTACAGCTAACTCCCAAAGGACCTCTGAACCTGTGAACACGAGTAATGTTCTTGGAGTCCAGAAGAAGGTTTTGTTGGAGCAGTCACCAGATCGGCCTGGCAAAATCAGATTGTCGGACGCAAGACCTGCTTTCAGTGCTAATAATGTACTTGCACCGGATGTTGCCAAGACAACCACCAAGAAGACAATAACATTAGATAAAGCCTCAGAAATTGATTCCCTGTCACCAGGATGTAAGGTTTATGCTAACATAGGGGAGAACACTTACGACATCGTCCCTGAGAAAGAGTACTCTGGTGAAGGAGAATCTCGACCTGCTCCTGCAAGTAAATCCCAAACTCCAGTTAATAGTCCAAGCAGCCAGTCCAGCTGCTCCCCACGAGGCAAGAAGCGGGGTAAAGAGCAGGAGGATCATTATGAACTCATTATGGATGGCAAGAAGTTTTACGTGTGCGTGGTGTGCAAGCGTCCCTACGTGTGCCTGACGAGCCTTCGGCGCCACTTCAACACGCACTCTTGGGAGCGGAAGTATCCATGCCGTTACTGCGACAAAGTCTTTGCTCTGGCTGAATACAGAACCAAACATGAGATCACTCATACGGGTGAAAGGAGATACCAGTGTTTGCTGTGTAATGAAATGTTCCTCAACTACCAGCTGCTGTCCTCTCACTGCAAACAAATGCACAATCAGGATCCCTCCGGCAGGAAGCAGAAGGACGATGCCGACAACAACTTGTACCGCCTGCTCCCGTGCAAAACGGTGCAGTTCAAACCGTACTCTTTCGTCTCTGAGGAGAGCAAAGCAGTTCCTGTCATCGGTGAAGATGGGAGCGTACAGCACATTAACATGGACAGGTCACCCTTCACAGCCCAGACACTTCCTTCAAACCAGAACAAAATGCTGAACTGGGATGATCTCTTTGTTGCCCCTAATGCTCACACTCAACTAGGTGCAAATGCTCCTGTGCCCCCTCCTCAGCCTGCAAACGAAATGAATGTAGGAAATACGTCAACAGAGTTTGAGTTTGTCATACCAGAGACATACTGAGCAGGCATATTCACACTTTTGAGCTTTATGGTGCCTTTTGATTGTCTTTTAAATCTGTTCTTGAATTCAGTTGCTTCAGTCCAGAACAAGAATGGTGTTAAGTATGTGATTATTCCAGGTGCTTTGTGAGACACAATTCTTCTCGGTTCAGAACGTACCATAGCACCAGATTATGTGTTAAATGGAAAAATCCACCCTAAGACACATTTTGATACGTTCATTTAACAATATTCGGTATGGGACTGCGTTAGCCTAGTGGTTAAGGTACTGGACTCTGGACCTGATGGTCCAGGATTCAAATCTTACCTCTGACACAGACACTGACACAAGGCTCTTAACCCACGATTGCTTGAATTGTAAGACTGTATAAGTTGTAAGTCGCTCTGGATAAGGGCGTCTGCTAAATAGACGTTGACTGGACATTTTCATTGCCACCAAACCTATGTGCAAACAATAAGTAAATATGTCAGACGTACACATGTACTGTTTTGACCCTGTCTAGAGGGAAAGCTGCAACACTGCAGACGATGATGGACCTGTTATTTCTGTTTAGAAGCCAAAAATTCATTAATAGACAATATTCTGAACAACACAGAAGATCAGCCAGATGATACCAGATGTATGTGATCCAGTAAATAAGTAAAGGAAATTCATACGTATAAACATAATTTGCTTGCACAAAAGGTCAACATTTGTTACATTTACAGTATTAAGCAGATGCCCTTAACCAGAGCGACTTACAAAAGTGCTTTAATACATCAGTAACATAATCCATTCCTAATAATCCGGAATCTAAACAAGAATACACTTCTGAAACTGTAAAGGTGTGTGTTTTTTTTTTTAAAAGAGCGATAGAGAGAAAAAGGGGGTTTTAGTTGACGTAAGTGCAGAATAGGTGGGTCTTCAAACGGTGTTTGAAGATAACCAGAGATTCAGCTGTTCGAACATTGAGAAGAAGTTCATTCCGCCACTTAGCAGCCAAAACAGAGAAGAGTCTAGATGAATACCTTCCTCGTCCCCTGAGAGACAGGGGGACCAGTCTAGCAGTGCTAGAGGACCAGAGTGAACGAGGTGCAGTGCAGGGTGTGATGCAAGGTAGGAGGGTGCAGGTCCATTTATAGCTTTGTAAGCAAGCATCAGAGTCTTAAATTTGATACGAGCAGCTACAGGGAGCCAGTGGAGAGATCGGAGCAGTGGTGTAGTGTGTGTAAACTTGGGAACATTAAACAGAAGAATAAGCGGAGTCTCTTTAATTCCAGCTTTCCACTGTTGATTGGTTGTAGAGCTGACCATGCTGAGTGGCTGTTTATGTCCGGAGTTTGATTTGTATTTCCTGTTATCTTAATACTGTTAAAACCTTGATTGTTAAAGTGAATGGTCGTTAAATGGTGCTTACCTGTACTTGAATTTCGTTAATGCTCCGTTACTAATGGTCAGATTAAGCACTTCCTTTCTTTCACACAATTCTTCAGGTGTCCAAAACTCTAGCACTGCCAGTCAGAAAATGATTGTGCTGGTGAGCCAGCACATGTACAGTTACACTGTGAAAAGGACCAAAAATGAATATATGAATTCTATGTTAATGTTTGTCGTTTAGGGTGGATTTTTCCTTTAATGTGTTAAAACTTGTCAGTACTTAAACAACAGTTGTTTTTATAACCAATCTATAAAAGGTACAGTATGTTTTTTTTTTCTTCAGATAAACAATACAGCTAAAGTAAAATACAAGTAAACTATGCTTAAACTACTTTGATAATGAGATAAAACATTCAATGGGATATTTCAGTTTGCAGTATCCCCTAATTTTTGTGAGCGCTATACATTCTCTAAAGGGCACTGATGACTTGATTGTAGGTAGCTTTAATTAACTGTCAGTTTGTACTAAAACAGCAATCAAGTAATTATCGTAGACGATGCATATCACACACCAATAATCATGATGATGGGACAATTGTAAAACTGCTACTTTAGATTGCGAGCCTTTGGAGGTTTTGCCAGAAGGTTGACTGCTCCAAATCCCAGCTTGACCAAGCTACCACAGCATTCCGCCTCAACTGTTTGCATTGTACCCTGAAGATGAAATTATTATTTTATACTGTATACATGTACAGTACAATTGAATTAGGCTCAACCACTCAATCCAGTGCCCCTTGAGCAGAGAGGAATTGGGACTGCACACTGGAGCTCTTAGTTTTGGAACTAGATTTAAGCACGTTGCAATCACATGTATGAAGAACCCTTAAGACTGGCTATTGTAAATGTAGTATTTTGCAGCTGCACTGTAAAAGTAAATGCAAATAATATGACATTTACCACCCTATAGCTTCTTTGCCAATATAACCATCATTGTTAAGAGATCAGTAACCTGTTCTTAATTAGTCCATCAGGCTAGTGACAAGTCCAATTACAGGTAAAAGGAGAGAAAGGGAGACGACTTGCCATGTCAATCACAAATCAGCCATGTTTGCAGTATATCAGCGCTGGGTAACAAACATAAAAAAATCATATTGTACCTTTCTTGTGTGGTTTGATATATCTGTTGAATCTGGGAATAAATGATGAGTGGAATCAATGAGGAGGGTTAGGGACTTAATACTGATTCTGATTTAATGAGTCTATAGTGATAGTCTTACAAATTGCCATTTTACATACTTGTCCTGTTAAGTGTTCAACCATTTTGTAAACACTGTGGTGCTTTTCATCTTCTCTTGTGCAAATTATAAAATGCATAAAAAGCTCGAATGAAAGGCCAGAAATTAAAAGACCCAGATACTGCACTGTGCACTGAATAGGTTAAACAGTTCTACACTTATGTGACTGCACACTTCATAAATCCAGCAGAAACCTGACAACAGATGTTTCACCCCCTATCATATACAGTACTAATCATGAGCCATTTTGCATCATACCTGCTTAAACCAATTCAGGGTTGCCAGGTCTTAGCGCATGGCTGAATGCCAATCTGCTTATTGCAGTTCTGGTTTAATCATGAACAGTCACAGGTTTTTATGTATAATTGTATAACTTATGTATAACTTTGGTTTACTTTTGGTAACTTTTTCCTCAGAATTTTCTCATGACCGTATATTTTCATATTCAAAACACAAGAAGAGTGTTTTATATTTGGATTAAAACTCGCTCCCAGCTTCCATTATCCGACTATTATCTAGTCTAGTCTAGCTACTCTGTATATGTAATTTTAATCAAGAGCCTAAGCACCTAGCATTTAACCATTACATAGTATTGAATTCATTCTGTATTTTTAATGATGGCACAGAAAACATACTTTGTGTGCCCCAAATTCCTTTGCGCTTGAGTATAAGCATTTGTCAGCACTTACATAATGTACTGCAAACCTATACTTGTGAGAAATATTTCTAATTATGGTTATGCGGAGAGAAAGCCTGAACGCTCACCAAGATAAAGCTCTGATTTTAATCCCAGATCATGTTTTATTTGACTGTGTTTTTACTGGCAGATAGTAAATAACTTATCTCTATCAAGGTGGAGTCTCAAACTTCAGTCATAAAGAGTCATACATTTTCTATTTCAGAGAAGGACGGGATGCTTGTGAATGTTGTTACATAATACACCAGTTATTTAACAGGTTGCACTTTTTTGTACATTTTATTTATATGCTGGACATATGTGGCAGTGGTCATTTCCACCGAAAGGTTAACCATGAGTTGTTGAAGTTAAATTGTGAGACTGTAGTGTCTGAGTGCAGGCGTAACAGATTATTTCAGGTTTTTATGATGTCCTATTTTAGTCTGTATTTTTTCCTACATTTATTACATTGTGTTCTTGTCTGTAGGTGGGTTCAGGTTATAGGATGACAATGTGACTATTTTCACAGTCAGAAACAAGTGCTCTAACATTTAAGTTTGAACATTTTTGTACTACTAAAGACAGTTTAACAGCTTCTGTTTCATTCAGAACCATATTTATTAGGTCTTAGTGCTGTACAATGTGAAATAAAACGTACTATTAATTGTACTTCTGCAGTTCATTTAAGTCATTTAGGTGAATGGTCAAATGTCTTTCTTCATCAACTAACTTTGTCTAGACTTGATAAGTGGACTACAATACGTATGTCTAATATGAAAATGCCTGATTAAAAAAAAGCATACAGAAGGTAAACTGCTACTTTGTAAGATCTCCTTTATGGCCTCAACCAACCATCATCGCCAACAGTGCAGTATAAAAGTAAAACTCATCATATTAATACATAAAATATATATTTTGCATACAGACCATGTTGTTTGTGAGACCACAGCTTTCTGTTCTGCCAAATACAAATTAAATAAATACAAATAAAAAAAAAGACTTGTCACTAATTGTAGTGTTAAATTTTAAGACTTGGTTAAATGTATATTAAGAAGAAGGCAGTATGAATTATTCCAGTACTTGCATAAACCAGTTTATATGTAATTACCATTAACATAGTACACAGTGCGTGTGTGTGTA
>JAUZST010013202.1:0-11130 GCA_034779995.1 Parotocinclus haroldoi
TAAAAATAGCAAATAAATGCATTGTCAGTCCACCCAATAACTGGGTTTCCAATTATCACACCACAGCTAACAAATGGCATTGGGTATTTTGGGTATTTGGCAGGAGACCTAATCCAGAGTGACTTAAAACAGATACATCTTACAACCCAAGCAATTGTGACTTACTCCTTCCTATTTGCAGTCCTTAAACACTAAGTCCCTTCACTTACCAAACATTAAAGACCATCCAAGAGGGTGCAGCTTGCCATGTACTTTCAGAGATACAGTTCTGTGCAAAAGTCTTAGGCCACCGTATAACACTATAACACCATTTACCACTACCAAAAATTTCAAACTGGGATGCATCACTCAATAATCCTCTTTTCCACCGATCCTCACTACAAAACCTTAGAAGCTTTTAGCACATTTACCCTTTTCCCCCTGTTCCATTGGCATTCCATACAATAATTAAAAAAGAATTCTAATATGTATCTGCTGCTCATATGATTTGTGATGGAAAACACGAATACATTTTTTTTAAACGCAAGTGTTTTTGTATAAGTGTAGTGTATGTGCCTGTCCTATTGTAAGTAGAACTCATTTTATTGTGCCCTATATTAACTCTCACCATGGGGTTTCTAAAACGGGTCCATTGCTAGTCAGGCAGATAATCATGTATCACCTAGTTACATAGTCGGGATTTTAAGTAGACTTATCTGGCTTTACCTCACGGCTGCACATGAAGATGGCCAGCTGTCCCACGAGAAATGAGCCCCTTTTTTGGCGACTCTATAAACATGTTCTCGGCAAACTCTCAGCCTTTTATCAAGGAACGCGAGTAATGTCAACACACTGCCTCCAGCCTCCATCCTCGGGGCTGTGGAGACACGAAAGCCGTTTCACGTAACGGTCCTCAATTTATTGATGGGGACTGCAAGTGAGCGTGACTCTTCAGCCAAATTTGCAGCACCATAATTTTTGGATGAAAAGCTTTCAGCGCGGCGGCGAGATGCAGCCGAGAGCGCGTGCTGTGGTTTTCATCAAGCTGATGCCACAACAGAGAGTTTTGAAAAGGACCACAAGCCCTAATGTCATCCTTAGCCGAAAAAGATGAGTCAGACACACCAATTAAGCACAAGTGTCTATTAGATGGAAATGCACATTATTCCCCATTTAACAAGGACCCCACCCCCTCAATATTTCACTCCCGATTTCTAGTGCACAGCTATAAGCATTAGCCATGACTCACGGCATCTGGCAGCAGCCCAAACAGTTCTTCATGAAATGATTATCATGTTTTAATTGACAATTTAGAAAATCATTAACAACAACACTGTTTGGAGATGATTAGGAACAATAATGTGCAGCATTCATGTAAACATGCATTATATAGACAAAAGTTTTTAGACACCCTTTCTAATTACTTAGCTGTGCTATTCAGCAGTACTCATCCGCAACACATTCATGATATAAAGCAAGTCGTTTCGGATTCTCCGTAAACACAGTGACAGTTGAATGGGTTGTACTGATTGTTGACTGTTTTACTGACACATTTCTAGGTTTCCAATAAGCCCTTTCTGCCCTGCTGGGCTTAAACAAAGTCCATAGAGTATTGGTTTGCCAACATGCATTGAGAACTTGACTGGCTTGCACAGAACCTTAACCTCGTCAACTCCGACTCCATCAGACACATTGAAAATGAAACTGCAGTGGAATGCCAAAAGTAAACCTCACATGTTCCAAAATACAGGGTGAGTCAAAAGGCACAGGACACAGGGTGAGTCAAAATGTCACAAAAGTTTCACAAAGGTTGCCAAAACCATTGTTGAGGTTTCTTCATCGGTAGCGGACTTCAGGCGATCCCCATGTGGCTTGTCGCCCACGGATGCAACAGCGCTGTGTGATGTTCTTGGCCTTTCTGGATTTGTCAGTTGCCGAACACAGCACTCACAGAATCAAACTCAGTTCAAATCCATTCACCACAATCCAGGCATCATTCAACGGTCGCTCTACAATGAAGCCAAGTTAGGACTGGGATTCCACCGCCTTAGCTAAACAAACAGCAGAAACATCAACGCTGCACAAACACAGGATACAATACATTTGTTGTGCGTGATCGTTTATGCAAATACGCCTAATACTGCACATTTGTAATGCAATTTCAATCAGTTCTTACATTATACACTATAATTACACAACACCATAAGATCCATGATTACTGTAGCGATACATGATCAGCTGTACACCTGATAGATGTTCATTTAGTATCGTATATTTCACAGGGCACCGAGGTTCGGGTTCGAGTCTCAGCTGTGCTTTCCATTTGCACATCTGCCAAAGGATCATCCCCCAGCTAGGAGTGGGCGATACGGTAACAATCTCTTTTATTCACGATACATGACAAAATGCAGCAGGAGATAGTAGTAGTAACTACTACTACTCTACCAGACTTAGTAGTTGGTAAGTGCACTTTAAGCACTGATGATATCCCTGATATGGGACATCAGGCCTGTAAAGCATATCATCTATCACAACAACAAAATTTATCACAAGACAATAAGATATTGTCATATTACCCATATCTACCCCCAGCTCCACCTCTTTCTTCTACCTGCACCCTCTGAATTACCAAATAGCCTACCACCAGGATAACTAAGGACAAAAGAGCAGGCTTTGATTGATTTCATTTTGTTCTTGTGCCACTTGAGCACCAAAAGGCTTTTTTTTAATGTACGGCATTTATGGTTAGCCAATAGTAAATGTTTATATAGCCACACGTCCAATCACCTGTTTATCATACACCGCAGACTCCTTGCTTTGTACATGCACATGAGCCAAAATCAAACTGTGGATGCCTACAGGGAGAAACACACAAAAAGTCAGAAGCGCAAGGAGGAGGTTGCCAAGCAACCAGGCTCCTGGAGACAAGCGGCAGCCATTTTTCATTTTTGGTTTCACATTTGAAACCTTGCAGCAACGGCAGAAAGGCAGAACGTGAATGCGAGCTCACATAAATCATTATAGAGTTCTTCATTATACAGTTAATTACCTTAATATAACACTTTGTCAGTGCAGCTGCGTGCTAGCAAAGTGTGCATGTGGAAATTTGTGTTCTTTGATGAACACGAACCAAAGCACAACTGCAAAAAAAACCACCTGGTGTGCCATGATAACCCTTACCAGACAGCACCACATATAACTGGCACCCCAGTGTATTACTCCGACAAAAAATAGTAAGAAATAAAAATCTACAGGGTTGTTTTTAGTATAATTAATGACGCAGGTTAAATGTGTCACATGATTTTCTCGGTGCAGCTCACTGAAATATGTGAGAGCGAAACAACCCAAGTGATTACCAGCAGAATCAGAGTCCAGGAAAACTGTGTAACGTATAACGTAATATATAATATATACTATTATATTAATAATATTAATATAACTATTGGAGCCGTGGCTCCTCGAACTCCGTTAGGCCAGACGCAGGTGAACCTGATCTTAAATCAGTGCCCCGAAAACAGCGTTCATGTGCACTCGGGTACTTCCTTGTGTGGTTGTGAGAGTGCGTTCTGAGCAACTGGTGTAATGCCAGTCATGTAAAAATGGCAACAATCGACCTGGTTAATCATCGGTCCAATTGATCCGTCCATCAATATTAAGAAACATTTACAATTTTGTATAATGTTCAGCATAACAGAAAAGTAATCAACATATTGTCCAATTTAAGTCCCACACCTACAATAGCCAGCCAGTCAGAGATTAAAGCTGGTGCAGCTCCCTGAGGTAGGAATCGCAGCACCTGTAATGCTGTACAGACGGACTGTGCACGTGATGTGCACAGAGCAACAAGAGACCAGACCAAAGAAAGCAAACACAAGGGTTCGTGGAACATCAAAGGACGATGGCAAAACATAAACAAGGAATGCAAACTGCAACAATGTGTGTGCGTGAGTCACTCGCAGCACAAAACCAACCACAAAATGGTCTAAAGTTCAACTGCACCTCTATAAACAAAAACATTTTTAAACGGCGCATCAAATGCTGACAAAAGGTGAAATGCACGCTTAACAGAATTAGATCAGCAATAGATCACCTATTTGACACCTATTTGACCTCAATGGAACTCAGTGGAAGCCCAATTCAGCTGTCAATATTCTGGCAAGACGGACTCCTTCCACTACTCCACAACACTAGGTGGCACATTGGCAGTTGGCTGATCCAACCAGCACCAGTTCAAAAAGACGGTGGCGTACAGGCATTAGTAAAAAATAACATAACTGCCAAGAAGATTTAGACAATAATTAATGTTCAAAAATTTTCACTTAAGATCAAGTAAAATGATGAAAAAATGATCTGCCTGAAAAGAGAACATTATACTAGCACATTTCATCCCTACACATTACCCTATTCCCTAGGACAGCTCTTATTAACGCTAACAGACACGTTATTAAACCAATAACAGCCCGAGCTGATGTCAAAGAAAGTTCCTAATTTGTGATCTGGAACTGGTCTGGATTTTCCTCAGACACAACATTTGTCTCTCTAAATAGGAAGACACCAAACTGGTCCTGTAGAAACACAGCAAAACTGTTCAACCACCTTCAAAGGAAACACCCCAAAGAGTACGCTGAAAGCCAGCTAGCACTGGTAGCACACGTAATAAAAAAAGTTCAACTTGTGACATTTTCCCAATGACAATACCCAACAAAATAAACAAAAATAAGGGTTTTAAGCAACTTGTATAAACAGCGTATCTGTGGTATTACTAATCAAACCTGGACAGACACCTCAGTTCCTATAATTAAAAAAATGCAGATAGATGATTGAATAAAAACTAAAAAAAGGCAGTTTTGCCACTACTACTAATTTATGGTCTAACTACATGACCATAGTTGTTTGTTTTAATATAGTTGTTATGATCTTACGTAGCGGTCACCTAGTGTGCTAGCCGAAGTGCTCGGTTATTTCCATACTTTTACATGACTATTCTGCTATATCTATATCAGCAGACTATTTTGCTCAGTTGACCTGTTCAGCTGCAGATTAGTCTTAATACTGAAAAGAAACTTAATGATGATAAAGGTTAGAGCGTGTTAGCCTCAAAACTTCATGAAATAATTTTGCCAGCTAACTCACCCCTGCTTTGTATTCAGAGCTCTTCATTTATGGCACTAATGATTTGTGGCTCATGCATTTATTTAGCTACACAGGAGGACAAGTAGTGTTGCTCCTCTGTTTTCTGTGATTTGTGCTAATACTTTGCACACCTCAAAATAAATCAGATTCTATTTTAATTCCAACTAATCCATATAAAAAGAGCAGTGTGTGATGGCTGAGGCTAGTTCCTTCGTGCACAATTTAGCTGCATTTACCTCTATCCATGGAGTTGCTGGAACTAAAACAGGGTGATTTCTGAGTTTGGCTGCTGCCCATCAAATACCAACAGTCCTTGTGGAGGTCTAATGATGATGCAAGGTTGTAAATATTGACAAAACTGCCATAGTGCAATTATATACCCATTTCATAACCAATGGCTCAATACACTGTGTTCCCAGTAAGCCTATATTAAACCGGACTGAGGAACAGTCAATAACTGGTCTATAATTGGATCATAAATATTAACTGATACCTGAAGAAATCTGAAAGGTTTCAAAATGGACCACTGTAGAAACAAGGGCTGTCACAACCCTTCACATATGACAGGGATCTGTGTTGGAACTCCAAGAAAGAGCAACATAATGATTAACAAGCAGCACCCTTATTAAAATACACTGTGGAAGATCCAGCAAGAAGACATTCTCTCTTCTCAGACATTGTCAAGAGTTCAGACAGATGGTTGTTTCTAAACCAAACCATAAACCCATGCCAACAAGCCGTGATGATGAGGATTACAGGGCCCATTGCACAATGACTGCCCATCTCAGCCACCATTCATCACCCATCCTCCTCAGAGTCACGAGCAAAGCACAAAGACAGCACTGATGTTCATGCCAAGCTGCATCACACGTATAGAGAAAGTAACACTCAATTAGCATTAGAGTCCAGCTAACAATCGAGCAGAAACGATTCTGACGTGCAAACAAGAACGTCAGTCAAAAAAGCAGCAATCCGTACGAAATCGGAGCTTTGCATCACACTGGAATCACTGTGGATAATACACTCCCCCCCTGACACAGCCAATAAGGGCAGGAATGTTCCCCTGTGGTGAACACGGCGTCACATACAGGAGTCCATTGTAATCAACTGCGTCAGATCCAGTGAGAGTACAGGGATCCTTGGGGCATTCGAACAGCGCTCAAGTACTCCCAAGTACTCTGACAGCTAAAGTACCCTTGTGTCCTGTGATAAGATAAAGATAGACCTTCTCATCAGATCAACATCGTAAACACGCTGGTGGATCGTTGCGTGGTGAACACGAGGCAGCACAATACAATCCAGAACCGGAGAAGCGCTTGACAAAATGGGTTCGCTACGCTGTGAGAAATGCTGCAAAAGCAACAATGTGGTTTGTCTTCAACCCATTTTACGTCTTCGGATTTACACGTTAAGAAAAAAAAGAAATCCAAACACATTGAGAAAAGAAGTTGTTACATCAATGTCCATGCACCAATATACTAGAAACCACAGAAACATCCGTTTGATTTGATTTTTTTTTTTAACAGAACCTTCACAAACAGCGATTACAGATTGGTTTGTCTAAAGCGAGACACAGCCGGCCACTTTCACAAGCTGTGCTGACCAGCGATGGAAACAAGCACCATTTTATTTACTTTCTCATTTTTACCATGACCATTGTGTTGACACTTAGATCTGCTAGACTATTCCAGACCTGTCTACTTCCAGCATTCCGAATACAATTTTCGACATTCTCACGCCCTTACACGGCCCATGACCCAGACGTGTCATGTCCCAGCACTGACACCGATCGCATTTGCCAGCGTATTGATTCCTCTCACCTGTCCCACATTTCATTCACCCCATTCTCTGCTACGGTTATGCAAGGCACGGCACTCCGATTGTTTTGTTCAATACGAAGTTGCGGTTTGGAATCTTAAAAATGTACAATGTTTGAAATAAATTCCAGAGGTACATGAGTGGGGGAGGTTTCAAATATTTCGAAATGTTTTTAAAAACCTCTACGAAAGGGGGCAGCGTACCAAGCTAGTCAAGTCAAGTCAACTTTATTTCTATAGCGTTTTTTACAGTGCTACATTACATCTTAAAGCAGCTTCACAATCTTATATTATTTTAAAAGGCCAATTGCAAACTGAGCAAGCCTAGGGCGACAGTGGCAAGGAAAAACTTGGGAGTACCAAGACTCAAAAAGGGACCCATCCTCCTTGGGTGGCCTAGATGTTAAATGAAATCGTTATGTTTGTATTGAGAGTAAAAAAATTAAGCAAATAATAACAATTAAATGAATTAATGTAAAATATTTAAGATATCGAGTCCTCAGCGGTAAGTCCTTGAAGGCACATCGTCCCCTGATAAAGGAATGACGGAGGGAGTTCCTGCACTCTGGTGGAACCAGGGCATGGTGGGAGTGTGAGTACACCTCAAAATCTACAGGGTTGTTGTTCACTCAGGTGTCAAGTTTCCATCAGGTCCACATGCAAATTGGTTAGTTTAGCAAGCATTAGTTTAGCAAGGGAAAGGGGTAGAGTGTGGTTGAAAATGTTCGTTCCTCATTTGCATATTCAGAGTCTGGATTTTCATCGCTGGGGTACAAGTGCAGGTGTGAATACCTCCAGTATGACTATATACCACACGCTGAGGCCTCTGGAGCTTTCCTGGAGTGCAAAGTCCCACAGCTGACAAACACATTCCTCTTACTGGACAATCACACACACACACACACAGAGAGCAAATCCATAAGAGTAATCTAACACCAGGAGAGCAGGGAGCCACGCCTGGCTGCACAGGGCATAGAGGTGAGCCACAAAGAAAGAGAAAGGCAGGAGCAAAAGGGCAAAAGGAAACCAAAGAGAGGTCCAAAAGAGAGAGGTCGTTAGACAGCGAAAAAGAAGGGAAAGTAAAAGAGACACAAAGAAGAAAAGAGACAAAAGACGGAGCGTTTGAGAGAGGGCGTCTGGTCCAGGGTGGGGCATCCTGGATAGGGCTGGAGCAGTAACTCTATCCCCTCTGCCTGCTTTGTATGCACCAGGGCCTTTTAGCACACACTTTAAAACGTCTTGACGCGAGAGTCCGTGTGTACAAATGACCGCACATAAGAGCGCGTTACTCTGTGCCTGCGGGTCTGTGTACAAGCGTCCACCATCACGAAACACCATTTTAAACCTCGGCCGCCTCCCGCACGACGCTCGCAGCCTGCATGCCACAGGAAGCAAGCGACCAGGCTTGAAGAGACGAAAATAGGGCCATCAATCATGCACTTACAACAGCTTGAAGCTCATACGCCACGGATGAACATGAAGGGCTATATGGGGAGACGCTGATACAATAGAGTGCTTACTCAGAAGAAAAAGATTACAAAGCCTCTTGGACATATTGTCTCACAAGTGTCCACATTTGGCCATTGTTAGGGTTCCACGACGGAGACTGACTGACGGCAGAACTAAATGTCAAATCTGCCCAAGGTCAAGACATTGCATTATCACGAGGAGCGCGTTCCATATTCCGTGTCTGATGTGTATTGTGCGAAGCGGGCAACCGCCCCCGGCCCATCTCGCGGCTTTTCTTTTTCTCACCAAGCCTTCATTATTTCTCCATTTCTACAGGCCTTATGAAAGTCCTGTAGAGGATCAGCGGCTATTGGTTATGACAATGGATTAAAGCAGCTCAGTTTTCCCTCGGAGATTAAATGAAAAGTGATCCTTGACAGAAAAGGAAGTCAATGGAAACGTATCTGCCATCACTTCCTAAAATGATTTTTTCTTTGAATCCCCTATTTTGCTTGGGCCCAATATCGTATTTAACTGAGAGCACTGCAGAGAGGCCATGGCGTCGATGCAGGGTAGAAAACCAGACCTGAATCAATTATTAGCATAAGTAAAACATGATTTGATAATAACAACAATAACTTTCTTAGATACACCTCCTTGCTTCTACGCCCATTGTCCTTTTATCAGTTTTATCAGTTCCACCTACCATATAGAAGCACTGTGTAGCTCTAGAATTTCCCTACATACTACACTGCATCGTTTGTTAGTCCTCTTTAGCCTGTTCTCTAATGGTCAGGGCCAGCACAGGACCAACATCTGGTACTATTTGGGTGGTGGATCATTCTTAGCAGTGCAGTGGCACTGCTGCTGACGGTGCATTACTGTGTGCTGTTACTGGTGCGACCGGAACAGACATAGCAGTACTGCTGGAGTATTAAAGTGCACCGTGTGCACTTATGGGTGGGTGATATGGCCCTAAAATAATATCATGATTTTTTTAGGGTACTTTTGCGATAACAATATATTTGGTGATATATTTCAGGAACATACAATGGCAGCAAAATCTTTTTCATACTTTACCTATAAAATACCTCACCTCATGGCATTTTCCCCTTTTGCTGTTACAGACCTATAGTATAGCTTACATGTCACTGTAGTTTGTTGTACATCTGATATTTTGTACTCAAACCACCTCCACCCTACCGAAGTCGCTTCTCTTTCTGGGACACTGCAGAACCCGCTTTCCGCCATGTCTGTTGCTCTGCCTACAAGTCCCGTAATGGACGTAAAGCATACTCTGTGTAAATGCAATACGTCATTAGGTAAACACGTCGGAATATCACAATATGGACGTTTTAAATCGATATAAAACTTATACGGGACTTGTATTATCACAAACTATTTGATATGGCACACCCCTACACACACTATTAGATACATTTACCTTATTGCTCCAACGTGCAGACGTAAAGTCGGTCGGTCTCTGTTGTTGCACAGCCGGTGGCTAGTTGGCTCTTTTTTCTGATGAACTCCAGTCCAGCAGGGGCACTGTGGTGTAAAACTCCAGCAGCACTGCTATGTCTGAACCACTCATGCCATTAAAATACACACTAGCCCACCACCAGCAGCAGTGTCACTGCAGTGCTGAGCATGCTCCACCACCCAAATGGTACCAGATGTTGGTCCTGTGCTGACCCTGACCATTAGAGAACAGAGTAAAGAGGACTAACAAATGATGCACTGATGTACCAGCGCATAAGTGTCAGTGCTGTGCTGAGAATGATCCACCCAAATAGAATCTGATCTGCGCTAGCCACGTGGAGGGTCCTAACCAATATAAAAAAGGCAAAGTGTGAAGAGAAACTGATGGACAACAATCTTTAATTGCAGAATTATAAAGTGCTTCTATAATGGTACGTGGAACTGATTAAATTGACCGTCAGGATGGAAACAAGAGGATGTAACCCAAGTTAAGTTAGTAATTAAGTTAGGGTTAGTCTTGGTAATATTAGAATGTACCATATTTAAATATTTAAATACGATGTGGAACAAGTGAGCTTAAAGTTAAGTGAATCTTACTCTGAAATTTTATTTCACTGTTATTGAGGTCTTTTTCTACAGCATCTGGGGTAACACAGACAGCCTGAAATGCACGATTAATAGCAGTTTTATTTCTTTACTTTTTAAACTGATCTCTCCAAAACGTTGTGGTTGGAAGACCGCAACGTCCAAAATGTTCAACCGCAATGGTGATGCGACGTGTGGTTACAGGACAACAAGCCGCGCATCGATGCATCAACAATGTTTTTCGGAGCCTTGCCTCGCTCCGGGAGCTCTTGCACAGAGACTGCAGAGGGTCAGACTGTTCCCATATGGAATTGAAGTACATTGCGGTGAGTAGTCAAACGGCACAGTAATAGCACAGCGTGTCCTTTTATTGTGGTAGCGATAGGGAGGCTGGGCTTAGGCAAACTGCAGCAGGATAAAGACAGCTCACTGTTAAATCACTCCTCACCACAGCAGGCACAAACTGCCAACGTCTGTCAACTCCCTCATCCAAGGGAGGATCAGCCCGCCAGTAACCAAATCACTACCGTTTATTGATGCTCAAACAAAAAAGGTTACATTTCAATTCATGCATTTACCTTAATTCCATACTTAACGTTTTCAAATTAGTTTCAAGTTCAAGTAGTGTTTATTGTCATTTCAACCATATACAGTGTTAACAGTACACAGTGAAACGAAACAACGT
>JAUZST010013203.1:0-11129 GCA_034779995.1 Parotocinclus haroldoi
TTCTGTTTTCGTTATCGCTATTTCTGTTCATCATTTCCCTTTGTTCATTAAAACCCGCTTGCGTTTACGTCCGCCCCGTTTGTGTTATTCCTTTCGCGCTAACGCCGCGTTACCCCGGCGTTCCGGCGTTACATCAGCAGTGTGCGATTTCATACAATACAGCTGACTGACCTGACACAGCTCTAGCACATTGTTGAGACTGACTGCATCAGTTGCAGTGGTATCAGATCTGATCCTGGAAACACTGGTTTCAATGCAGGACACTATATACAAAGGAACTAGAGCACAGCAGGCATAACACAGACTTTCACTTATGCTTACAAGTTTGGAAACCATTTTGTATGTCATATGTTGTAGGGAGCTAAGACATTGCCAGAGTCCTAAACGTAGAGAGAAGTAAACAATAAGACATTTATAAATGTATTTATTTAGGAAAGGGTGTCAAAAACTGTCAGTTAATTCGAAGGCATTTTTAATTATGTCAATGACAATCCGTCCGGTGTGCGTGAGTTGTGTTTGAAGAACAGGGACAATCAGAATGTGAGACAATAAAGGTACACTGACAAGCTACCACAGCTTTGAACAAGGCCAACTACCCAGAGTTGCTTGTATGTCAATTGTAAGAACAGCTGGATAAGGGTGTCTGCTAAATGACAAAATGTATATAATCAGAAGGTTGTCGCATAAAAAAACTAGAATTAGTTCGCTGCAGTGTTGACACATTTCTAGAATCAATATAGAACAATCAATGATCCTACTAAAACTCACAATGATGGGGAGAACATGCCAACAACACCGCACCGAGAGTAACTGGAGGGTCAAGGATTAAACCTCAATGCCCGGTCTATTTCATTCAAAAACACTACTCAGTTCCATGTTCTCTTCTGAAACAAATGTTTGTGTGATTTGTTCTATCACAAAGACTGTTTCCCATTGTTTCCCATGTGTGTGTATGTGAAAAAGATTGGTATAGTTTATAGTTTGGTCAGAGCTAGATGGTGGATTTCCTGTACTTAAATCTAATGAAAAACCTTACACTGTTCTGAGAAAGTATTAGGTTACTAGTTTAAGAGATTTAACCATTTTAAGCTATTCCAGAAAAAAAAAACCTGACTGATGTGCTGGTGACCTATCTGCCGAATACCTGCAAGTAATAACTCAGAGATGCCGTTTCACTGCCTGATTGTTTTTTACACCACACCACTTGCTGAGGAGGGAAAGTGCTGCCTCTACATATTTTGGACCCATTCTTCACAGGGTGTCATGATTTTGATGCTAGCCAGCTGTTCCTACTCCCGTTTGCCATTGCTCACCGGGCTTGTTCCAGTGAGACAGCAGAAGGCAAGATAGGTGGGGAGCAGGTGAGGCTACAGGGATAGAGAATGGATAATGAGAGCTCAGGAGAGGTGTTGGTCTGCCAGTGCTAAGCCAGGCCTGCTCTTCTGTCTGACCTTTCATAGTCAGTCAGTTTAATCACTGTGTAAAAGACACAAACAGTATGCAAACATAACGAAGTCAACAAAAGCAGTGTGTGGCACAAACAGTTTACTAATGAATTACAGGGCATCACATATTCACTCACATATTTCATTCGCAACTATATACTATGTTGACTAGCCAAATACCACTATACTAGGCTGTATTTTCCCATATTCACCAGTGTTCGCAGTCATCCTTCAGATCCACCGCAACTCATGATTTGAAAAAGAAATCCAGAATCTGGCTGAAACATTTGCAGGCAAACAATAAACATACCAAAGTACCAGGTTGTGAATTGAATTAAGCAGATGTGAAAATGAATCAATGAATGAACCATCAATGTCTGCATGACCTCCCTGTGTTTACTAGTCCTTCACATTTGCTGTTGAGACTCCAGAAGAACTGCCCGACTTAGAATCACAAATGGTGAAAGACCCTGAGTATAAGGTCAGGTTTTTTATTTGTTTTTAATCTTCACAAAATGTGTGCTACTTTGACCCTCAATCTTTTCACTTTCATCACTTTTCTGCTTGTGTGCACAGCAATTCCTGCTACCTCTTTTGTGGTTAGAGTAGCTAATTCAAATATTTGTATTTATTTGGGGCGTAAGAAGGAATCTAAGAACATGAATGAAAGCTATGCAGACACTGCAAAAAATATGAGTAGTTTTACAGAGCTTACCAGGCACTTACTCAAGGTACCTTACAACTGAGTAGAAAGTTGAAGGACATAGAATGATGAGCCCAACAATGACAGCGACTAAGCCACCAGTAAAGAGGCACCATTCAATGTTGTTATACCATTACAAACAGCATAGAAATACATCATGAAACACGTTTATTAAAATTGTGTCATTAAATCAAGGTATTATATGCTATTATATGTGTTAAATTGCTTTTTAGCAATTAGATAAACTTTACCAGACACAGTCGATTCAGGACATGTACAGTACTGTGCAAAAGATTTGATTAGATATATACTATTGTTTTAGCAAAAGTAAAATGGCCATATATCAGTAAATGCCCAAATTAGAAAAAATTGGGACAATTTGGAAAATACCAACAACAAAATTTCAACAACAACAAAAAAGAAATGTAGTGTTCCTTACATTTACTTTAACACAAAAGAAATGTAGTGTTCCTTACATTTACTTGAACTTTTATTTCATTGCATACAATATGAACTATTTCATGTTTTTCTAGTCAACTTAATTTTATTTGTTATTAAACAGGGATTCCTGCATTTCAGGTCTGAAACACATTTTAAAAAGTTGGGACGGGGCAATTAAGGCAAAGTAATAATAAAAAGGCAGTATCCATGAAGAGCAGATCAGAGCATCCTCCTTTAAGGAAGGAAGATCGGCAGATGATCTTCAGTTTGTCAACAATTGCTTGAAATGTTTTAAAACAATGGTCTTCAAAGAAACATTGGAATGAATGTGCATATTAAGTCCCAAACAGAACATCTAAACTGAATACCTGTGGTCTCTCATGCCTAAGACCCATCATTTATTAACATTTTATATTTATTATTGATATAACCACATGGACAAGGGACTTCCTTGGCAAACCCTTATCAATCGTTACAATACAGAGTTACATTTACAAATGACAATTAAAACTTTACTGCGTGAAAAAGTAGGTTAAAAATGTAACCTATTTTTAAAGGTGTCATTGACTTACTAGGAGGCATCTAGGATGAACCATCATGCAGTGGAAACATTAATTGTGGTCAGGCAACTCAGTATTGCAGATCCTTTTTGGAAGAAACTGATGCCATGTGCTCCAGAATATAAAACATAAAACATAAAAGATCATCATATCAGTTTATTATCAGCTACAAGTCCTTCACAGAATGTATCTGCCAATTTGCCCTTGCCAAACGTTATTTACAGTTCTGTGATGGCAGCATCAATTCAGAAAAATAAATGATGAATCCAGATTACCATATGCTGGTTTCAAGATGACATATTTTTTCATGTATATCCATGCATTTTTTTAAAATGTATTTATCAAAATGTAAAACATGCCAAATCAGAAAAAGTTATATTTGAAATTGGCTATCCCTTCTGATCCTTCTTTGATTGACATTGTATTTAAACATTTCAATAATTTTTTATATCAATTTTTCATCCTCTGCCCACCTGTGCTCCTCAAAGACTCAAGCTGAATACTGCCTTTGTATAAAAATAACAATTACAATCGCCTGTTAACATCACCTGTTTGAATTCACATCACTATTTAGTGTCTTTTTTATAACTTATAAATTGCCCCTGTCCCAGTTTTTAGAATGTGTTGTAGTCCTGAAATACAGGAACGGAAGTGTATTAACAAATGAAATAGACAAAATACATGAAACACCTTTCATACCAAGGTCTGCAATTAAATAAAAATAATAGTAAATGATTGAAATGCTGCTGTTTTTTATCTTCATTTTCTGTACCGTCCCAGCTTTTTCTGATTTGGGGTTGTATTTCTCATTTTTTTTAATAAACAACAAATAAAAGAATACTGGAACCCATATAAAACAACTTTTATAGAGCACATATTTAGTGTGACCTCCCCTTACACCTAGGTAATAGTAGCAGCTAAAAGTTTTATTGTGATGCCATGTTGACCCTTCTACACTGCAAAGAAACTTTATCAATAATTATATTTTTGGAAAATAGACCACTTTTTTAGAAAAAGAAACATGTAAAAAAAAGCTGAGATACTAAGCTAACTATGAGCTAAATAAGATATACTAAATTTCACAAAGACTGGAAAGAATATCAGTGGAGAAGAGTATTATGGAATAACAAATCCTAGCTTAACATTGACCAATTATGGACTTGTTACATGTGGTCATTATACTGATCCGATTGGCCTAATACAAATCGGTTGTTGGCCTAATCTTTTGCTGTAAATCTATCAAACCAAACCTCTTCATCATATTCTCACTGAAATACACTAAATACTTTTCTTATTTGTTTTATCTTTTATCATGTCCCAATTTAATTATTTTGTTAGAGAAGGCATTCAAAACAAGAACCAAGCGAAGCTTGGAAATTCTGGTCCCACAGGTATGATATATGAGGCAATAACATTTTATGTAATGAAGTCACCTTCGAAGCAGAACCTTTGTGGCCGAAGTAATAAGGACTTATAACAAGTATAATAGTTTTTGGATTTGACATGTCAGGCACTGGTGGAAGTCGAATACCAAAGCATTAAAGTCCAGTCAGGGAGCTGAAAGTCCACCAGTAAATCCATAATGTCGACACATTCATAGAGCACCAATATAGGCAGACATACAAAGTCAAAGGATTATCACTTATAACTCAGGAATGTGTGCAAACGTTTTCCTAATATAGAACTCTCGGGCTAATTAGCAACACAGACTCTTGGGAAGTTTTTGAGAAGGGTTTTATTTTTTAACAAATTGCCTGAACAGAGTGACTTTATTACTATTGATTTGAAGATTAGCTCCTTTCTCAGCCATTTGTTCAACTTGGGTTAAGTCTGACTTGCTTTTAGCTTTTTTGCGATAAGCAATAAAGTCCAAACACAGCCAGGTAGCAGAAATTACTGTGCACACAAATGAAATAGAAAGACTGAGGGTTAAAGTAGCACTCATCTCACATAGACAAAAACTAATCAAAACCTGACCTTGCACTCAGGGTCTGTCTCTCCACATTTCAGATTCTAGTAAAGACAGTTCAGCTAGAAACAGTAATCATGGAGGTCTAGAAAGCACAGGGAGGTCATGCATATATTGATTATAAATTTCTATTGTTGCTATATTGAAACCAACACAATTTATAATAATAGGAATATTAAACATTCACCGTACCAAGACCAAATCCTATGAATCTAATATTTTTAACCTGGCTTATTACACTTTCAATCATTTGTATTGCTGTTTAAAGGAAACGTATTTCTACAAATAATTTTAAACTCACTTTTTTAGTGCTTATGTACATTAATTTGGGTGCCTACACATTACAAAACCAGACAGCAAATTCATTTATTTGTTAATTCTCTAGGTCTGAAAACATAGGATTCAATAATCAGTTCCTCTTTAGAATTACACATTTACATTTAATATTTACATTATTTCGCAGATGCCCTTATCCAGAGTCGCACAATCCAAGTGATTGTGGGTTAAGGGACTTGCTCAAGGTCCCAACAACGGCAGCTTGGCAGAGGTAGGATTTGAACCATGGACTTTCTGGTGCATAGTCCATTACCTTAACCACTGGGCCACCACAGTGTACATATTCCACACCTCAAAGAACAGAAGTACTGTGTGGATAAACTTATTTTTAAGTCAAAGTCACAGCTACAGTCAGTAAAATCTGAAAAAGAGTTGTATCTTTTATCTGTCTTATTTACTCCTTAAGTTATATAGCTTTTACTGTATTTTGTGAACATACACTGCTCACAAATATTAAGGAATACTACATTTTTGTAAGCAGTATAGTATGTAAGAAGCATTGCTGCATCATTAAAGTGTACAATTTCTACATTTTAAAGTAATTCACGCTTTGATTCACTGGTGCATAAACTGAATGCAGTCTGTTCCAAATCGATTCTATGATGCAAGGCACAAAGAACTAGGAGTAAACCATAAAATAGTTTCAGTCAATTCCTTACACAGAAACCAAATCACATAACTTCAATGCACATCCAGAATGTGAAATTAGCTGTATAAACTGCTAGTTCTTTGAAATTATTAACACATTTTAACAATTATACTGCTTTTTCAGATCTGAAATACATGAAATAATACTTCAATATCAACAATTTGGATGAAACTTTTAGTAGAGTTAGGAGACACTCTTGGAACTGCCTTATATATAGAGAGAGAAGAGAAGTCTTCTCTACATCAGGACTGTTTCTGAATCAAAGTCTTATCTACATTGATTCAACAAGCTGATTAAAATAATCCTCTTGAATTTTGGCCTATATGAATGTGATAGCATCTTGGCTTTGCTTTTGATTTTTTGGCTGTACATCCATGATACAAATGTCCCATCCTACATCCCAATTTTGTTCCATTGGATTGAGATCTTTTGACCGTGGAACCCATTTGAGTAAAGTGAAGTCAATTAATCAAATTGTTCAAAAAATCGATTTGAAAAGATTTGATGTTTGTAACATGGCACGTAAAAGATGCGTACACTTTTCCTTAAGGTTTGATCATGATCAGGAGCAATTCTTGGTTGTAACGAGTGGTTATTTCAGTTACTTTTGTATTTCTATCAGCTAAATACTAAATAAACCAGCAAACTCTTCCCAGATCACCCACACTTAAAGTAATAGCTTATATTTATTTTATTTCTTCAATTATCAGTTTAAATTGTTTCCTTTTTTTTTGTTTTTGTTTTTTGTTTTTTTTGGCATTTCAGCTTTATTTCTTACTTCTGTTGTATGTTGTACAGTTTTCAGTTTTTGTTCCTCCTTCACACATTTAATATGACTGTAATACAGCAATATAAGTTTGTCTTTTTCTCAATTTGTCTTTTAGGGGTTTTGTTCACAAGGCTTTAGATTTTTCTTTTCTTTCATTTTGTTATTTCTTTTGAGAGTCTCACACACACACCCACACACACACACAAACACACACACAAACACACATATATATACACACTAACAAACAGACCTCTACCATTAAAGTAATGTCTACTCCTCCCCAATGTCACAGCCACTTTTCCAGAAAACGGCCATGCTTATATTAAGCTTGAACTGATTACTGGTGTGCTGAGATCCAGCAGAGAGCTTGTACGAAACAAATGTCTACCACCTTTTGGTGCAGACACAATGACAAAACATAATCAGCTTATATTAGTTCTAGTCACTTATGCTTTATGTTAATTACCAGTGTGAAACTTAGTTTGAAAAGGTCCAGTGCCACCATGACCAGGAAACAAACAAAATACTTATTACTACTATTATATTATACTAATAACAGTCATCGCAGGTGATCTCTTTAAGACAAACACTGAAATATGTTGCAATTCAATGTTTAACAGTGTGACAGCATGATAGTCTCGTGTGAATATTTTTTTTCCACTGAATAGTACACATTAATTATAACGGTCAAAATTAATTTACATTTAATATGCTTTGAACAGCCTATTAACATAAGCTTGTAAGATCAGTGGCTATACAGGGAACTTCGCACTGGCTTCAATAGTATCCTATGCTGTATTCTGACACATTGTGTTTTAATACAGGGATTTGCAAATTTCCTGTACCTGCACCTCCTTAGATAGTCTGGTTTCAAATCGTCTCCCACATCACCTCCCACACACTGCCCTTTCACAAAAGAGCCACGCAGTGTATTTAGAGAAGAGCACCTCAACGATTAATGTATACCTAGTTGATATACAGTTCCTGGCAATTATAGATCAGTAGAAAACTGGTAGAATAAATGAACCCCCACCAAAACATATCTCTCTCTCTCTCTCTCTCTCTGTCTCTCCTTCTCTGTCTCTCCTTCTCTTTATCGTTCTCTGTCTCTGTCTCTCTCTCTCTCTCTCTCTCTCTCTCTGTCTCTCTCTCTCTCTATATATATATATATATACATAAATTGAGAGAGAGAGCAGACCTCCCTGCTACACACCTCTGGTTTTGGTGTCGAGTCTGATGCTGACCTGTGTCATGTCTGATGCTGAAATTAATGTGTATGTCCAAAATAAATTTTAACAAAGTGTGTAAATGAAAGTGTGTTTGATTAATGGTGACTCATGACTTATACATAGAGCATGTAAATAGAGCATATCCCTTTAAATTAAACTTTAAACTACAGTAAAAATGACCATACTGGCTTGTTACATTATGACAGCACCATTTTCAACACAGACTAAGATGAAAAGAACAAACTGTGATAAAGAATCAACAGTAAAATGTATACATAAATACATAAACCCTGTAGTATAGGCATCTGTTGTTTAACATAACATCTGGACATTGTCTGATCACCATATTACATATCACACTCCGTAATGCTCTATGGGATCATCAAGGAACATCTATCTGCTAAATAATGTAAATGTCAAATGCAAGTACTAGTTATCAGGTATTGCCTAACTAACCAAGATGCCTTTTTCCCATACATTGTGGTACTTAATATCAACACTCACTGACTAACACATTGATTTCTATTTGTTTTTAATATTTCAACTGTAGAGGTGCATGCAGCACATTGACTTGCACAGCCCCTCCTTACTCCTTTCCCTTCTTCTCTCTCTCCCCCCTTACTCTCGCAGTCTCTCTCTCTCTCTCTCTCTCATACACACAAATGCATTTATGGAATGAGAAATTGTGATTTATGTAACTTATTTCCATTAAATCTGTGCGTAAATAAAGCACAACACCAACCAAACATTGCTCGGCATTCCTACTGCTCTCATTGACACTGCATGTGTGTAATAAAACTTTATGTTTAATAAAACTATCTGCACCAGATGCTGTGCTGTTACGTATCATTTCTTTTGCTGTATTACAACTAATGTATGTGCCAAGATAATATATCGCTTAAGTAGGTTAATTACCTTAATAATTAGGATAAAATGTATATTTGCAAACGAACATTGTGTGTCATATTTTCTAATAAAGATGTGACCTTCAACAGGAGAAATAGATGGAGAAATGCTACAGATGAAAATATAGCCAGCAGAATGAATCCCTAATGGCTTTATTTTGACTACACAATGCTGGGTTAAAACTAGGTTTTATGTAGAAGCCAACATGCCATGTACTGATTTAGAAAGTAATTTAGTTATACCTTGGTCATTGCTACTAAAAATACCTAAATAACATTACGTGGTTTATTGTGTTTCTATAAGTTTCCGCACTCCGTTTTGCCATATTCAGATAAATACAAGCTTTGATTTGTACAGCTGGAAATCAAAATGCCAGAAAGCAAAAAAACTTCAAATATGACTTCTGTGTGAGCAAACCTTTATTTAAAATAACTTATAATGTGTAATTTACCTGCCCTGTCTCTAGAGAAGGATTTGGCAAGATTATAATGGATGTGCCAGGAAATCCCCCAGATTTGCAGAGTGTGAACAAATAACTTTTGTGTTTCATAGTCTTTTTTTCTTGATTGAAGCAAAGCCACCGCCAGTGCGAATGACAGAGCATTATAGTTCAACAGAATAACAATTTTGAAGTTTGTTTTGTTCACACAAACAAGTCAATAAAATGACTCATTCATGGATGACACATCACTAGCAAGTACACTTCCAAAAAGGGGAGATATTCTCTTTATTCAGAAGACATTCATTAAATAAAGTCTTATCTTGAATTCCTAAACTGTAAGCAACCTCTCAGGTGGATTTATTCATGAAGTTTGTTTTTTAGTTTTTGATTTTCTAGTTTCTGACTTTCCAGATTGCACAAGCTTTGCATTTTAAACTTAATTGGCTATTTGCTCCTTAATAAGGTGCTGAAAGGATTATTGTCATCATTGTACTTTCCAACTGATACACATTTGTATGTCATTTAGAGAGTTTAGAGAGTAGAAGCAAAGCAATGAGTCGTGTGATTACTTTTTTCCAGAGAGTAATGAGAAAGGTAATATCATTACAGTGTGATAGGAACTGTTTATTAATTTCTAATGGGTTATTTTCCTTTATTAAGTATCTTTAATCTGCAGTTAGAGGTTGATACATTAATTACTGTTTAATATTTTTTTCTTCATTTCCCCTCTCATCTTATCTCCAGTCATTGTGCTGTTGTCAGGGTAGTTTCTGGAGTTTCTTACTAAATAGGTGTTCTGGTACCCTGTCGCATGGCTGCCTGAATTCTTCCTCGTGATATTATTTTTTTAATGCAGCCATGCCAGCTTTGTAATTTGGGCATGTGCCAGACACCAAGACAGCTCATATATAAGACTCATGACATTGTGAATGTTCCGTCCAGCCTGCTTTCAGTTTGCAGCAAGTCAGCATGGTCTGCCAAGCCTGCAATGAGTATGGTGTTTTGTCAGACTAACACTTCTGTTCCACCTTGATCTATTCTTCAGCCTCATGAATAGTCTCAATCAGTGGTTTTCTGTAGTTCCCCCTTTTTAGATGATAACATTTTTATATTAATTGTCAAAAGGCTTTGTATTAATATGGGATGTTGGGTTGCTGTCTTCTTGGCTTTCATGTGCTGTCATTCAAGTTTGTTGACTGTTGGTCAGGCGGGTTGCTGATGCCTCATGTGATCCAGCCTAACTGTGTTACCTTCTGTTTCTTCTCTTTCTGTTTCTTCTCTTGTCTTCAGGCTACACTTGGCACATGTTTTCTACATCTCTCCAAGCTGTTCTTCCAGCACCAGATCCAGTCCTCATGCCTTTTCTCAGACCACAATAGAATACCTAACTTCTCCTGCTGAGAACTGCTCCTCCTCCTCTCCTCCAAGACTGTTACTGCTGGACTGCTGGAGAACACAAGAACCTCCAGTGATTGTTTACTGGTGTAAAGGCACTAGCTGTATTTAAATTATTTATTTAATATTCTCTATTTTATATATTTATCATATAAACTAAAGTATTGGATTATATAGTTTTATATTTTCCATTTTGTTGTGTTCTCCTTGATATTGTGTGTGTGTGTGTGTGTGTGTGTGTGTGTGTGTGTGTGTGTGTGTGTGTGTGTGTGTGTGTGTGTGTGT